>BDDA01000255.1:37176-79461 GCA_001662385.1 Chlamydomonas asymmetrica | reverse complement strand
GGCCGGTGCCGAACGGGCAGTACACGCTGACCGTGGCGCCCGACAATGGCGTGTGGCTCATGTGGTGAGTGAGATTGGTGTAGCATGCATTTTGGACTGCATGCGATGTAGATTTTTGCTGGCTGCCATGGCATGCAGCAGGCATTGCGGTTGTTACCCATCTCCATATGTACCCAACAGCAGCGATGGTGACCCATGCCTTGTTAGTGACGCGCTGTATCCATTGGCTGGAAACCATATGGTCACAAGTCTGTGAGCTGGTCTGTGAGGCAGCGTTGGATTGGAGGAATGATAATTGACAACAGGTATTGTGTAGTGCAGCATGTCACTGCAGTACCATAGTGTGTGTGGCGCTTGCATTCTGGCATGCACTGCGTACAGGCCTGACCCGCTAAAGTTCTCTGCCGGGATTACCTCGGTGACGCCAGACACTGGCAGCATCGGCGGCGGAACCGTCATCACCATCTCAGGTTAGTCACACTGTGCAGCAGGCTTACGAAGGCAATCACTGGTTTGGACGCTGTGTGCAGGTTGCCAACGTGCATAGCCCTGTTCACGTTGACATGTCAAGTTGAGGGACTGCTGCTGGTAACTGGCTCACAGGCTATGGGTTTGACCTCGACGACCCCTCGGCCAACGCCGTGCTCATCCCTGTGCCCGTCTCCACAACCTTCCTCAACGGCCTGGCTGTGTGCGACGTCAAGTCCGCCACCGCCTCCGCCCTCACCTGCGTGACGCGCGCGCTGCTCGCCGCGGATGCCTCCCCGGACGACCCCCTGGCGCGGAACGTGCAGCCCACACCCAGCCGTGCGGCAGTCCTCTCGGTCGCGCTCTGTGACCCCAATCTCAACGACGTACTGAAGATGCGCTGCTGGCTCGATCCAGCTTCTCCCAAGGTGCCGTGCGTGCCCGGAGCCGATTCCGGCGCGTGCGATTTTGCGTACACCTGGGATTCCACGCCCTCGATCTCATCTCTGAGCCCCTCCATGGGGGCAGGCGGTACCGCGATCTCGATCCTGGGGGTGAACCTCGGCGGCATCGTTGAGGTGCAGATGAGGGCGGCGGACGGGTCCATGGCGGGCACGTGTGCGCTTCAGGGTGGCGCGCAGGCGGGCGGGCTGGTGTGCAGCGCGCCGCAGCTAGCGGCGGGCGCGTACGTGGTGGTGCTGAGGGACAGCGCGGGGCAGCTGTCGGTCGACCCCTACGGTGCAGGTACGCCGGTAGTACGATGATACCATTGGGGCTATGATGCACGCGCTCTACTCGCACCAAGTAACTTCTGGGGTTGGCTGTATTGCCAGGATTAAGCCGGTGCATGTGTGGTGCGGTGGTGTGGCACACACGCAGCAGCGCACTGCCCTGCACTTAGCGTGCTTGCTGCACCCTTGCCGCCCACAGGCCGCTTTGTGCATATGACGACGCTCACTGGTGTCTCCAACAACGCGGGCTCCCTGGGTGGCGGCCTGCCGCTGACCATCACCGCCCGCGGCGCTGCCTTCAACACAACCGCCCTCTCACAGAACCAGGTGAGGGTACGCTGCTTGATGTAAGAGAGCCCTCAGCCGCACCACAAGCAATCGTGCTCACGCACGCGCACACGCACATCCCGCTTCGTCAGCACCCAGGGACAGGGAACGCAAACGGCCCGGCAGACCGAAATGAGTACCGACGCTTTGAAATATAGTTGGAGAGTCATTGGATCTGCATGGTGATGCGCCCCTCTGCTGTTCAGGTATCCATTGGCGGCGTGCCGTGCACGCCCACCGCCGCAAGCGCGACGTCTCTGACCTGCACCGTGGCTACGCTGCGGGGCGCTGTGATGGCGGAGTGGTGGAACATGGGCACGTTCTGGTCGCTGCCTGACATACGGGGCTGGACCAATCCAGGTGGGGAACAATCACCTTTAGCCTTTAGGTGTGGCTAGTCTGCCATAGCCTTCCAAGCGTGTGCACTCATCTTTGGGCAACCAGGGGGTTTGTGACTACATGCATTGTGCTTGGCTGTAGCTACTGGTAACACACCAGCAAAGCAACATGCTTGCGAACCCTTGACTGTCATGCGCACAGATGCGGTTAGCTACATTTCAGACCTGGACACGACATGGCGAGCCGGCTCCCCCGTCCAGGGCATCGTCAAGCCCGACTTCTTCGTTGCAAGGTGCGTGTGCATGGCGCTGCATGACCGGCAGAGCGTGCAGAGAAGGGCAAGGGCACGTTGAGGACTCGTATGCAGCATGCTTAAGCTTGTCTGCTGCTTCGAGCGACTAGGCAGGGATGTCGAACACGATTGGCTCGAAGTACACGCAATATACCTGCTTGTGTCCACCAATATCCGTACAGCTTGTGGCCAGAGGTGCATGGCATACGGATATACACTTGTCCTGGATCAGTGATGCACTGACACGATGGGTGCTAGCTGCTGCTGTTTACCAGAATCTCTGCAGCGGGCGCAGCAGCACTGTCAAGCGTGATGGCACTGTATACCTGCACTCCTTCAGGTTCACCTTTTACTTCAAGGTCGACCAAACCGGCGCGTACAAGTTCCAACTGTCCACCGACGACGACGGGAAGCTCTACATTGTAAGCGCCAGCTGCACCGCATCTCCTTTCACCGGCAAATGCACGCGGATTTCATGCAGTGCCTACCTCGATGCAGGAGTGAAGTATGTTGCTATCACATTGCTATCACATACAATGCAGTAGATGCACCGATGTGATTGTAACTGGCCTCAATAACTAGTGCCCCCCGGTCAGCGCGCAGCCAAGACTCACTCTGCCGCACATGATCCACATTCCTGCATGTATGTCTGCCGTACTGTCGCCGTGTACAGGATGATGTTTTCATCGGCAACGATGGCGATGCAGTGTCCACCCAGCTAACCGCAGGCTACCATAAGTTCCTAATCACCTATGCAGAGTTCACAGGGTGAGTGCCAAACCGCTACGAGCACCTTGCGCAAGGCCTTGGGAATCAGCTGCTGTGCATGCATGTGGCGTGCCGCGTATCATCAACTCATCGTGCAACAATCCCAAACACGCTTGGTCTCAGCTTGCCCGCTGTTTGGCGGGCGCAGTCATCACAATGTGCCAATATTGCCTGCACCACCTTTGCAGGTGGGCGACAATCCACCTGGAGTGGGACGCTGGCACAGGCGGATCGGTGAGCGATCGACCCAATGGCACAACCTATGTTCTCCATGCATTTATGTCCCCCAGCTGACACTTCTCTTGAAGGACGATCATGGACGGTACAGCATCGCGGGAGTGCTTGTCCACATGTGAATGTGCCGTTGCGTCACTCCCTTCTGCCACCTCCCTCACGCGACCACATCACGATAGTTTCAGTTCCTGTTACCCATGCCTGGCCCTCCCACATTCCCCTCTGCATGCAGCCTCTTATAGTGAAATGGCTTTCCGCTTTTTCAACTCGCACACTCTGCTCTTCAAAGTCCTTTGGCTATTCCCATGAACGCGGTCTCGTGGATGTGCATGGCGCAGGTGGACACCATGCCTTGGAACCTCGTCATGCCGTTCGCGCCCGGCAGCCTTGTCCCGCTGACCGTCTCTGTCAACGGCATCCCTGCCAGCCAAGCCTGCCCCGGCCAGACCATCAATCTCGCCCAGGGCCTTCCCTACAACGGCTATGAGCCCATGGTGGTGACGGCTGATCCCGGCCGCTGCATGTACGTCTTCTCGTTGTACCGCTCTCCGTCCTTGAGCGCACCGCCGACCCCTCGCTTGGTCCAGAGCTCCATCGGTGCGGTGCTGACGCTGACCGGAAGCTTCCTGACCACTTCAGCGTCGGCGGTTTCGGTTACGGTCGCGGGGCGGCAGTGCGCGGTGCAGGCACTGACAGGCGGCCGGACGGTGACGTGCGCACTGCCGCCGCTGGCAGCGGGAACTCACTCTGTTGCGGTGTTCGTGAGTGGCTACGGCTACGCCAGAGCACCTCCGGCGGCGGCATCCTCCACAAACAGCGACGTCCCACCGATGAGCGTGCGGTACGACCTGGGTGTACTGGACAGCAGCTCCACGGTACGCGTCTCGTACTACGGCGGCTTCTCGGTCACACTTGTGGGGTACGGCTTTGCGCCATCTGGGTCGGGCTCGCCTGCTGCCGTTGGCCGCCAGACCACCGTCACCATTTCGGATTCAGTCACTTGGCTGCCGTCGTTGACAACGACCGTGACTGCCACCTCCACGAACCAAATGGTGGTGACAGGGCCCCGTGTTGCGGCCGTCCCCGTCGCGCCCGTGTCGACCGACACGTCCAAATGGGCAAGCTTTATCGTTACCACGTTTGATCCACTACTGCTCAACGATGGGGATGACAGCAACGATGACAATCCACAGGAGTGGGTCAACCTGGTATTGGACGCAGCCTTCACACCTCGCCTGGACTCGATCAGCCCCGGAACCATATCAGCGGTCTCGTCATCGCGCCAGCTGACAGTTGCGTGGCGGCTGGCGGCAGGCAGCGACGACGGCGTGACTGGAACCGGTTCCGGAGCCGCTAGCAACCTGAGGGTGAGCTTGCAAGCCGGACCTGCGGCACCCTCCTACACCTGCAGCTCCCCCACTGTCACCCGATCGTCCCTGGTGACTGACTCCTACACAGAGACGCTGACGTGTTCGCTGCCGAGCACCGTTCCGGCTGGCATCTACACGCTGTGGCTGTGCCACGTGGTGTACGGCTGTGGTTTCGGAACCAGCCCTTTCACGATCTCGCTGTCCGTCACAGGCCTCAGCCCGGGTAGCGGCAGTTATGGCGGCGGTACACTCGTGACCATCTCTGGTTTCGGTTTCAGCTCCAATCCGAGCGAAGTCGGTGTGACCTTTGGCGTGGGCACGGCGGCTACCACATGTGAAGTGCAGTCATCCGGCCCGACTTCCCTCACCTGCATCACAGGCTGCCCGGTGCCGCTGCGTACTGCGGTACCGCAGTACGATCTCCCGCTGATGCTCAGCATCTCACCCGGGATCGGGGCTGCCTTCCAGCAGCTTCCTGCGCTGACCTTCACGTACACGGCGGCGGTTAGCGCAGTCGCTGCAAGTGTGACCCCGTACCGCGGATCTTCAGCAGGCGGGACGGTATTGGTGATCAAGGGCAGCGGTTTCTCAGCGTTGGACATGCTGCAGACGCGCGTGCTCATCGGCGGCAGTGCGGCTGGCATGGGCAACGGCGTGGTGTGCACTGGCTTGGTCAGGCAGGACGATCAGACGCTGCGGTGCACGACGCCAAAGCCCCCTGTGAAGCTGCTGGGGGCCCAGCCGCTCTACGTTTACACTGCAGGTGCGTCTGGTCAAAAGCTCCAATGCTTTGCATTGCATGCACGGCAGTGCGTGGCCTACGGTTACCATGCCGCATGTGCATAAATCGTTTGGCCCACGTTTAGGGACAAATCAGAGCTTGCACTGCTGTCCTTGCGTGCACCACGGTTGGTTGGTGTATCGCCTGCCGGTCGCCCCTCACATGACAACCCTACCTTCCAGTAGCAACCGATTGTTTTCAACCCCAAAATCTGGTCTCAACCTGGTTGCCGGCTGCTGGCTGCTGGCGACAGGTGTCGGGTACGCGCTGAGCAGCCTGACGTACGAATACGTGGACCTGTGGTCCCGCCACACCACCTGGGGAGGAGGACCGCTGCCTGTTGAGGAGTCGCTGGTCTACATCCCTGCGGTACGCATTGCCCTCTCCGTACCACATGCCTGTAGCACCCATCATCATGCATTGCAAACAACAGTTGATTGGGCTTGCATGGAATCCTGTCTCATTGTCACTTAGCAGTTTGGGCTCAGACTGAGGGAACTTGTGTGCATGGTGGTTCTGCCTTCAGGGCACGACTGTCCTGCTGGATATGTCTCCGCCGCCACTCGCCGCCGTCATTGTTGAGGGTAACCTTGTGTTTGATGACACCGCACCCTACCTGGAGCTGGCAGCCAAGTACATCCTGATCAAGGGAGGCAACCTCAGCATCGGCACCGAGCAGAAGCCGTTCCAGGGCAATGCGGTCATCACGCTGCGGGGCCTGCCGCATGTCGACCTGGAGCTACCTATGTATGGCTCAAAGGTATGCTGCTTGTAAAGTTGTAATGGATGTACACCTACTGAATGGCAATCCTGTGCTGCCTTCTGAATGTTCTGGGCCATGGGGAGTGAGTGATGCACGTGGCATGAAGCAGTCATGGGACAGTAATAATGGAGGCAACGCGCTTGCATGCTTCGCAGGTCATTGCGGTGCGGGACGGTGCTCTGGTGCTGCACGGCCAGCACAAGTTGCCTACGTGGACGCAGCTGGCGGCTACCGTGAGCCCCGGCGCCACCTCCATCACGCTGGCGGATTCGGTCAACTGGGTGGTCGGCGACCGCATCGTCATCTCGTCCTCATCCTTTTTCCCGGACGAGGTGGACGAGGCCATGATCCTTGCGGTGACCCCCGCACCAGGTGTGCTCATGAGGGAGGGCCGGAGCCCGGAGGTATTGATTGAGCGGGAGTGCGATGCAATGAAGGCGGGGGGGGGAGGGGGTGTTCAAGGATTACAGACGGACGGGTGCTTTCGCAGCAGCGTGTGCTTGGCGGGCACGGTTAAGGGGCATGGGGAGAACTGCGCTCATTGATGAACGCTAAACAGTGACAAGCTATCAGTCAGCGGCACCAGGCAAATACGACAGGACAACGTAATGTCAGGGCAGGTGTGCCCCAGGTGTAGATTGGAACATGCGTTGGTGCCTTGATGGCCCCTTCTACCCCTCCTAGAAGCGTGACAACTACCGACTACCTGCCACATTTGGTTGAGGCGCTGACAGCAAGTGCGTGTTCTCACGGTTCAGGTGGCGGCAGCACCCTCACCCTGGACACGGCGCTGACGTTCACGCACCTGGGAGAGCGCTTCACCGGGACTGACGGCCGCGTCGTTGACATGCGCGCCGAAGTGGGCGTGCTCACGCGCAACGTTGTGGTGCAGGTGAGAGCGCAGCGCAACAGGTGTTGCGATGAATGCCGAAAGCACCAGCGCACATATAGTGTTTGGCAGTGTTTGGAGGAGAAGGATGGCAAACAGCCTGATGATGCGGTCCCGAAGGCTGCCTTGACGGCGCCGCGTGATTGCAGTCAGGTGCACAGGTGCCGCTCCAGGCATTACCAAGCAACGCGCAATGCATAGCTTGTGCAGCGCCACCAACGGCATGAGCTTCTGCATCTGCCATTCCTTGTCCTCATGCGTGTGGTGTGCTGTCCTGCAGGGCGACGCCAACAGCGCTGCGTTTCAGTTTGGCGGTACCATCCTGGCCAACACGCCCAAGCCCCGGCCGCGTGGCCTGCTGCTGCTGCAGCAGGCGGAGTTCAGGTGGGGCCTGCAGTGCTGGGGTCAGGCTGAGAGGGGCCACGCGTCAGGCATGCGCACGGATGGGGTGTGACGATGATGCCATGATAGTGCTGAACTACTGAGTGGTGCAGACCAGGGCCTCGGCTTCCTTGCGCCCACCTTTGCAGTTTCACAGGCTAAGGCAGCCTCGCATGTGCTGCCTGGACTGTCATCGCATACTTGAGCGGCATGGCACTGGATGAGGGCCCTTATACCCACTCCAGAGCGTTTGTTTGCGATGACTTTGTCATGCTCATTGGCGAGCATCGCATGATAAGTACGTAATGTATGGCAGTGATCCTCGCTGGTGTATGGCGCTGCGTGCAGGTACACCGGCCAGGCGTACCGCCTGGGGCGGTACTCCATCCACTGGCACATGCAGGGCGACCTGGCGTACAAGCAGTACGTACGGGGCTGCGCCATCCACCACACCTACAACCGCGCCGTCACCATCCACGGCACGCACCGGGCGATCCTGCAGGACAACGTGGCGTACAACGTCATGGGCCACACGTATTTCCTGGAGGTGCGTGACTAGCGTGAAGGCGCAGACTTACTTGGGCGTATGGTTCTGCAGCGTTTAATCATGCACCAGTGATTGAAGCGCCACCAGTAATTGAGGCGTCACCAGTTGACGGCTATGCTGCTGTAACGTCTTGGGCAGGCCTCGCCGCAGTTGCTTGCACTCAAATGCTATTGCGCTATAGGCCATGCATGAACCTCCCGATAATCATCCTGCATGGACCTGACAGCATGCGCCGTTCTCGGGTCCCACCCATTCACGTGGCAGCCGTGCGCGCCCGCTTTGTTTGTCCCTGCGTCCTTACCCGGTGTGTGATGATAGGACGGCATTGAGACGGGCAACATCATTGAGCGCAACCTGGGCGTATACACGCGTGTATCGAGCGCGTTGCTCAACACCGACACCAACCCCGCTACGTTCTGGATCACCAACCCCAACAACACCTACCGCGGCAACCACGCAGCGGGTAAGCAGCCGCGTATGTGTGTGCTTGCGTAGCAAGCCGACTGTACCGGCAGATCACAGCGGCCGCTTCCACATGTCCCTCCCCCACTCCCTCATTCGTCATCCAGGGGCTGTTTGACTAATCCTGCCCTGCCTCGTCTGGTACTGCCAATTCATCTCTTATACATGCCGGCCAGTCCTGGCTTTAGCAAGCACATGCGTTTCCTGCCTGCCCCGACCTACTCAGGCTCTGAGGGCTATGGCTACTGGATCCGGCTGCTGGACCACCCGGAGGGGCCCTCAGCCACCGACACCGTCTGCCCCAAGTTCACCCCGCTGGGTGTGTTTGAGAACAACGTCGCGCACTCCAACACCTTCTACGGCCTGCGCATCCATCCCGAATGGTACCCTAAGCGCGACCCGTGCTACCCCTTTGACTGGTGGCAGGTGCGTGAGGCATTTTCGTGTCTGAGTCACTTGTGGCCTGACCTGGCTCGCCTAGCTGCTGTTGCCATGGACCCTCCTTACAATTCCTGCTCAGAATCCCCACAAGTCACCGCTTGAAATGTATGGAAGAGGCTGGTGCTGATATTTCCTCAAAACCCCAACTGTCCGCCTGCACGAGTGATCAACTAACAAGAGTTACCGTATGTGCTGCTGTGCACGGTGGATGCGTAGGGCTACCAACAAGTCCCCGCTGTGCTGACGGGCCAGCTGAGCTACAAGAACGGAATGAAGGGAGCCATCGCCACACAGGTACACCATGCTAGTACCCCTGTTGGTGCTGGGGAACACGCCCTCCCCCCCCCACACACACCTCTTGCGGGGAGGCTCGCCACAGTGCGCCCACACAGCAGGGGTTCAAACCAGACTGGGATCCCAATGGCTAGCACTGCTGCCCTATTACCGGCACCAAAGCGTGTGCATGCATTGGAATGTGCAGGTTGGCCTAATCCAGTTCCGTAACTTTACAATCTTCGACTGCGGTGGCGGCCCCAAGCAGCACACCGTCAACGGCAAGGACAACGGCGCCGGCATTGAGTTCACGTGGGTGCGCGACGACCGCTCGCGCGTGGACGTAGACGTCAACAACATGGCAGGTGCGGATCCAGGCCAACGTCATGCACAATCGACCACCTCACACAGTGTGTTAGGAATTCCGGTTGGGCCGGTGCGTGCATGTGCATTCATTCCACTGGCTGCGCCCGCGGTGCGCTCACCCATCAGCATCCACATTGGCATCACATCCTCTAAGCCCAATGTGCTCTTCCTGCCTGCATCATTGCGTGCGCAGGCATCTTTGGGGCGCTCATCATCGCGCAGACATCACAGGGCATGGCAGGCAGCGCCGGGCGCTGGCCTCGCCCCGACCGCCGCACCACAGGCCTCATCACGCAGTCCCAGCCGGAGTTTGAGCAGAAGCACACCGCGCTGATGGCGGTCACGGACGTCACGTTTGTGGGCTACCAGCCCGGCACGCAGTTCTATGTTCTGGAGGCTTGTGGCAAGGTGAGGCGCTCATTGATGCATGGATATAAACCAAGGAAGCGGGTAGAGGAGGTACACGCATCGCCGAAAACAATATCATGGAGTGGTTCGTTGCAAGCTACTGAAGCAGGTGTTGTATTCAATACACATATATCTCATTCCCAGCAACGTCCCACCAAACATGCATCCCTGCACGCTCACTTCAGCGCAGCGGCTGAGGACGTGTGCTGGCTGCCCTTTCCTGCTGCTGCTGGGTGCTTGCAGTGCAAGACCTATCAGGGCGGTGCCACCACGTTCGTGCGCAACGTCAAGTTTGCGTCCCCCTCGCAGCCCGCGCTCAGCTACTGGAGCTGGGGCCACCAGGTGAGGCGTCAGGCACATGCTGTACGCTTACACAATCGCATTCTGTGGATGTCGCCACAAGGCAGCGGCCAGCACTTGGCAGTCAGAATGCCTTTGGTTCGCCGATTGCAGTGATGTTGCTGTGGTCCCAAGCATACTCCGATACTCGCCACCAACACACTCCCTACGCACTGACAGTCAGCAGGGAGTGTGCAGACCATAGCTTGCTGCTCTCCCCTCCCCCGACAAGCATGCTTGCTGTCATCACTTACCCATGCAAGTCCGTTGGTAATCCAATCACACTCACCAATGCAATATCCACCCAAAATGCAAAAACCGTGCAGGGCGTGTACCTGGATCTTGACGGCAGCCTGCTCAATCGGGCCAGCCTCGACCCTCAGCTGCCTGTGCCCGGCTGGTTGGGCGGCGGCGCCACGTGGCACAGCGGCGTGGAGAACAACATGCTGGACCCTAACGAGTGTGTGTACGCTCGGGGAGGCAGCCAGACCACCTCCAACGATGGCATCTATTGCTCCCGCCTGCTGACGTTCAGGTGGGGTTGCGTGGTGTGATCTGGAGAATGTGAGCTGAGGTCGGGGGAAACCCAGCGCCGGCCAGATGGCCGGTACCCAAACCGCAATGCCCTGGTTGAGCCTCAGCTGCACGTCAGTTGTGTTCGGACATTTCCTGAATCACTCCCGCAAAGGGCAGCCCGTTTTAAGTTGATGTTACATGCAGTGAGCAAAGCCAACGCCAAGCAGGTACGGTGTGCCTGTGACTCACACGTGCTGGTGCGTCGTCTCGCATATGTGTCAAACTGTCTACGCAGGCGGGTCATGCTCAACAGCCACCAGCCCGACTCGTTGGTGCCGCGCCCGCTGCTGCTCACGTCAGTCGCGCTGGACCGCACCAGCGTCGTCCACTTCACACACTACAATGATGATGGCTACCAGTTCAACGTGCCGGTGGGGCGAGAGTACTGGCACAGCTGGTCGCTGCCGTTCAGAGTAGACCCAGACACCTACAGGTATGGGCACATCCTGCACTCAACACGGGCAGCAGTGAAATACACGATCTGCACAGCTTTGCCCGCCAGAGCCACCGTGGCCACAGCTCCGGCTGCATGTTTTGCTTTCTGACTGGTCAGTTGAACAGTAGTGATTGCGACTTGTATGCATAGTGCGTGCCGACTTGTACATGCCTCCTAGGTCACTGATTCTACTTACTGTCTTGCAAACCTGCCTTCAAAAGTAACATGGGGAAGCGAGAGTTTGCAACCCGTGTCACGTAATGCTTTGCTCGTGTGTGCGCAGGTACCACCGAATGGACCCCCTCAGCCTGCAGGGCTACGTGCACATGTCCACCAAGTACATGCAGCTCGCCGACCACTTCACAGTCAACGATGACGACACCACAAAAGGTACCCTGGCAACCTCGCCGTACACACAAGTCCCGGGCACACACCAGATTTCCAAACGATCAACCATGTGCTTAATAATGCTGTGGTTGTGTGATTCTGAGCACCCTCCACTCCACCCCCCACATGACCATGTGTTTGGAAAAGGCTGTCGCAGTGCATAGGACCCAGTGCATGAACGTGTGTGGTGCTTTTGTCTCCCTGCAGGCTTCAGCGCCATCCCAGGGGGTCTGGCAAAGCACGGCTCGTCGTTCTATAACCGCACCTTTGTGCAGAACACCTGGGTGTGGGGCGACGGCAACAGCTACCGCGACACCAAGTTCACGGTGCTCATGTCGGGACCCGAGGACGAGTAAGCATGAACCCATGCACCCAATAACCCATCGCGCACCGTAACACTGGCTGGCCCCAGGGCTCAACAGCGTGCCCGAGCGCAGCTGTGCCGTTGCCAGAGTGTTCTGTAGGAGAGCAATCAACTGCCTGCCTAAAGAGTGACGCAGAGCCGATCATGTGAATGTCGTGTGACCCGGAGCAATGGACTGTACAGGCTTTTGCCGCCTCTGGTATGGCCCTGGGATGACCCATGATAGGCAACCCGCATCTGTCAAGGGTGCGCATGTGATGTGTATGAAAACTGCACCGCTCTGTGCAGGAACCTGTACATCAAGAACTACCCCTGCCCGGATGACGGCTGCGCGTTCCCCGCAGCGCCCCCCGCTGACCCCGGCCGCGGCAAGCTGTTCTGGAGCCAGGCCAGCACCTGGATGGACAGGTAGGGGTGGAGGGTAGAGGCCGTGCATGTGTGCCCTGCTCCTGGCACACATCTTGTCCTCCGCATTCACCACACACACCAGATCTGGCCAGGTTTCACCACTGGCTCAGTGCCTTAGGAAACGGACATTCGATGCATGTGCTTAGTGTTGCCGTCGGCATTGTTAGCCTCGTTACCTGTTAACACCTGCTTCTCCTCTAGCGCCCAGATGAACGTGTGGGGCTGGCCATGTAGAGCCACTTGATTCCCTTCAAGCGAACTACATACACACCTGAACGTTGTGTGAAATCGGCATGCGTGTGCAGGCCTGGTGGCAAGCCCAAGGCGGGCGAGAACGTGACCGTCCCGGAGGGCTGGGACCTGTGGCTGGATGAGTCCACGCCGCCACTCCTGGCGCTGATCGTGCAGGTACGTACACCGTCACGCTAGTCAATCATTCACTCCGTCTGTGCAATTGCGTGCATGGCCGCAAATCACTCCATGAACGTGCGCTGCTCTTTGTAGTGCATGAGTAGCACTCTTCAAGATGCAACGCATATCGCCTGTCATGTCTATCCCTCTGCACGGCTATGCTGGCATGCCATAACGACTTACGCTGACGCCATTAACGCTGTCCTGCGGCATCCTTGTTGAAGGCATATATTCATGGTGGCTGGGCATTTCATCCATGCGTGCTGTGCGCAGGGCGACCTGTCGTTTGACCCCACGCGCGAGCCCACGCTGACTGCAACATACCTCCTGGTGGTGGGCAGCGGCCGCCTGCGCGCGGGCTCCTCCACGCAACCGTACCCGGGCAGGGCCACCATCGCGCTCACTGGTGAGGCAGGCGCAATTTGGGCTCCGGGTTTATGAAGGTTCAGGGTGTGGGCATCGGTTGTAGGGCGCTTACCGGTAAATCTGTTTACCCGACAATTCATTGGTCTTCCGTGGGCGGCCTGGTGAGTGCGTACTACAGTATGGTACGCTAATTGTGACTGCCTTGCACGCCTGCTCCTCTAACAGGTACACGCCAGACGCCACAGTGGGCTATCGACAACACGCTCAACCTGGGCTCCAAGGTGCTGGCGGCACTGAGGGGCGGCACCATCGAGCTGTACGGCGCGCCCGTTGCGCAGCGCTGGACGCGCCTGGGATCTGATGCCGCCGCAGGCACAAACACGCTGCAGCTGGCGACTGCGCAGCCCGACTGGAAAGTAGGGCACACAGGTGCGTCACACAGGTGGCAGAATATAAGACTGCATTCTGGGCAAAATTGCCCAGCTTCTGCTGGTTTGTGGGTGGTTTTATCGGTTCAATCGCTTGCATGTACGAGCGTGGATGGGGATTGGTGTCGCGACTGCCTGCCCCCCCGTTTGAGCCCTCCGTATGCGCAATGACGTGCTGTAAGCGGCATGAGGTGTTGTCAAGCCATCTTGACCTTGCTGTGGTTTGTGCTTCTGGCTGTGCAGTGTTGGTGACGTCAACTAGCTACAATGTGTGGCAGGCGGAGGAGCGAACCATTGCAGCAGTGCAGGTACGAGGTTCGTCCATCACACACTAGTACACTACACGTCCTGTTGGACATCGAGCGCCATGCAATTGCATGCGCCCAAACTGCAGCTTACGCGCTTTGACAGTTGCTGGGGGCGCAGAGAATCCGTGGCACTGCGCAGTATAACTCCTATCGCGGGTATGCTAAGAACGTGCAGTGGTTCATGCAAATACCGGCATACAATACAATTACGGTATACAAACTGCTGCCGTTGGTCCTGACATGCATCCTGTAGTGTGGCCGAAACGAACCTATCTGCATCGGCATGTAAGAAACAAATGACCATGGTGCTCCTCCGCCTTGGCATGCAGGGCGGTGGCAAGACGCTCGTGCTCTCCGCTGCACTCGCATACCCACACGCCGCCCGCACTGCCACCTACCCCGGCGCGGCCGGCACCATCGACATGCGCGCTGAGGTGGCGCTCATGAGCTCCAACATACTCATCACCTCGGCGGAGGGTGACGCAGCGGGGGCCGCGGGCGGGGAGATGTTTGGCTGCCGCGTGCTGGTCAACGGACCCAGCGTGGCGCGCCTGAGCAACGTGGCGCTGACGTACTGCGGCCAGGCGGGCCTGACACGCGCGGCGATCGCGTTTGACCGCCTCTCACAGGTCCGTTGGTTGCGTGGCATGCAGCCAACATAGCGGCAAAGGGCCCCCTATGAGATCCCCACGAACACTCAATTGGTGGAGTATTCGGATGGCACGCAACAGAAGGCGCAGACATATTCAGCACCCAATCCCCTGACTGCTTGAATGAAGCCACCACAGGCATGCCTAGGCAGCTGCTGCTGTTGTCAGTGCCTGTGGAAGTGAAAGGCTGCCTGCAACGCATCATCAGCATTAGGGGGACTGAGCTTTGATGCCGTATGATACGATGATGCGTGCGAGGTATGCACTTGATGTAGCATGTGACGTGGGTGCTGCTGCGTGTGCTGCAGGTGGCGGGCGGCCCTAACCCGTCGTTCCTTATGCAATCTGTTGTCACCAAGAACCTTGACGGTAGGTGCACGTGTGAAGGGGAATCTGCAGATCGTGGGAAACTGGATCATACCATGACGTGATGCTCTCCCCTTTACCCCTGCCAATACATGATATCGCACACCTACGGTTATTCGGGGATTGCAGGGTGTGTTTCAGCACTGGCAAGCAGTCACAAGCTGCACAGGATCTCCATGCAAGTGCTGCTGCTGCTGCTGCTGCTGCTGCTGCTGCTGCTGCTGTCAATCAATCATGCGCAGGCGGCATCCACCTGCTGGGCGCGGCGTCCCTCTCCGGCGCCGCGCTGGTGGGCAACGTGGTGTACCGCAGCTACGACACCGACACCATACGCGTGGTGTCCAGCGGCAATGTCATCCGCAACAACCTGGCGCTGGGAGCAATCAAGGTGCGTTGAAACCATCCACCCTGGCATGGCACACTCCGATGGCTAGGGCACCCAGTACCATACCTGGCGCTTCCGCACTTCTCCTTTCCTCACCCTACCCGTGCCTCATCTACAGCTCTGCAACCCTGCTTTAATCTGACAATAATACGGTGGTCTATGCTTCTTAGAGTTGTCGTACCTGAATTAGGATTCTGCAAGTGAGGGGGGTGCTATGCCCCCCCCACACAAACACTGCACCACATGCACATGCACATGCGGATGCAGATCACTGAGGATACTGCCAGCGCCAAGTCCTCGTTTGACGTCGAGCGGCCCGCGTGCTTCAGCATCCTCAGCCCGTACAACATCATCGAGGGCAACGTGGCGGCGGGCAGCGAGCGCCTGGGGTGGAACCTGCGCGGCCCTCCCTGCCAGGCAGGGGCAGGCGGTGAGAGCGGCAGAGCTGCACACCCCATCCGCAGCCTCAAGTCCCGTGCCTGAACGCTACTGTTGCCCCACATTCAAGGCTCAGCCCCGCTGACTATGCTGCCTGTGCCGCGTATGTGTGTGTGCTGCCGGCCCGCAGGTACGTTTTCGTTCGTGGGCAACAGCGCTCACAGCAACCTTGCCGGTGTGGAGCTCCACGAGCGCGAGGGCGCCACGGACTGCACCGCCCTGGACTCATTCACAACCTACCTCAACGTGAGAGAGTGCAGCATGCCGATCAATAGACACGCGCGCATGGTTGCAACCTGGTTAGCGCTGGCCAATGCTCAAAGCCTTGCAACGTATGCGGTCGCGTTGCTGCTCATCAAGAAACCGGAATGCGCACTAGTGTCCTGGTGTGCAGAGGTCCGTCTTGTGGCCAACCTGTTGCAGCTGCTCTGATATTTAGACAAACTCCTTGCATGGCGATGGTGTTGCAGACGCTCTGCTCCTGCGGCTCAGACCATAGCAAGTGTGTGTGTGTGTGTGCGTGTGCATGGCTGTGCATGCAGTGGGACTTTGGCGTCATCACCACCAAGGGCATAGCCACGAGCGTGATGCTGAGGGGCGTCAACGCGCTCAACTCCAAGTGGGCGGGAATACTCGTGCTGGTCAAGGGAGGCATGCTGGACAACATGCGTGTCGACATGGTAGGCAGGCCACTGCTGGCAAGCACCGTTCACAAACGGTGCCTTACCTGCCAATTGATCGTTGTACGCATGAGAGGGCCCTGGCGGATGGTGGCCGACCGACAGGTGGTGGTGCTGCGAGCGCCGCTCAGGGCACTGCCATCAGTACCCTGCAGACGGGTCCGCATGCTGTACGCCTGTACGAGCGCACCAACCGCTACTATACATACCCACCACCCTCTTGTCCTGGTGGCCGCTGGCTGATTTTCTTTTGCTCCTTGCATCGTCAGGTGGGCGGCGTCATCGCCGGCCAGACGGGCGCCGACGTCTGTGCGCTGTGCGCGCAGCGGACCGGCCTGTACGACGGAGATTCAGGCAAGACGGCGTATACGTTACCTTCCAGCGTTCCCGGATAGGCCATGCCGCATGAGGCATGCAGACAGGATGTAGCCTGATTGATACACACTTGTCTTCCATACGGGCTCCAGCTTAGGGGTATCCAGCTCACTAGCTCAGGTTCTAGGGGTAAAACAGCGGGAGAACCAACACGCCTGGAGGTCCCCATTCCCGTCCCAAACAGTATCCACCCTCACACCGCTATGTCGTCTGTGCTTCACACGTAATGACTAGTTGCTGCTGCGTGTCCGTGGCGCTTGCTCCACGCAGGCTGCCACCTGAAGCTCTCCCCCGTGTCATACCAGCAGACGTCGCCGTTTGCGCCTACGGTGGGTCTCATGTCCTCCACTTTTGCGCTGGAGTACACCTCGGGGCCTGAGGAGAAGCCCTGGGATGGGCTCAAGGGCTATCAGCTCATTCGCGGCGTCATGACCATCAACAACACCGTCTTTGCAGGTGAGGGACAGAGGCAGTGCGTTCACACCACCACTGCAAGTTTTGCCCTGCGCCCGACCAAGGACATTTGAATTTGTTTGTGCATTAGTTGGCAATCCCATATCTACAGTTACCGTACTTGTATTGACGTACTTGAATTGCTGTTTCCTCCCTCCCCCCCCGTGTACATGACTGCAGACTTCCTGGGTCCGTCGGGTTGCGGCGGCCCCGGCGCCGGCACCTACGCGCTCGGCAACCACGTCAAAGCCCCAGGTGAAGCATTCCGCTTTGTGCCGCCTTGGCCTGCTGGGTTGCGTGCTGAATAGCACGGCTTGCATGCATCGCAGATTCGCAGGACCTTGATAGGTGTTACAAGCAGGGCTAGGATAGAGCATGCGTCTGCATGCTGCTTGGGCAGTGCTTCTGAGTTATGGTCTGGGTCTGACTAGCATGCTGTGCTGTCATGATGTGCCTGCAGATGCATTCCACCCGCATTTCTTCAGTGGCGTGACCACGAGCAACGTCGCCAAAAGGTGCGTGGCAGTATGACAGGCACCAAATCCGCCAAACCGATGCGCAGGCTGACATACGCATCTCAGGAAATACGGGTTAAACAGTGTGTGATTGCCCGTACATGCTAGTGTGTGAGTGTGGGGCTGGAAGTTTCATGCATGTTTGATACATCTGTGCATATGCGTGTGTCTATGTCTGTCCCCACAGCACGAACGCCCAGCAAGGTCTGGCCTACCTGCGCGGGCCAGACCCCGAGTGGCGCAACGAGGCGGATTGCGGCTTCCAGACCTTTTCACCACCGGACGGCAGCCCTACACAGGTGCGTGCCTGGCCGTGCCTTGCAGCATAGCATGCCTGTGTAACGAAAGGACTCTGCAATGAGGCACAGGCCGGTGGGTGTGCAGTGCCATCCGAACTGCCATGTCCACCTGGCTGAGCCAGTTGCAGCAGAGACTGTGCACCCCAACCTCCTTGACCCACAACCCGAAAGCCATGAGCTATGATTCTTTAAGCCCCGGCATGCACTGCCTGCCACATGTGCTCAGGAGCTCAACTGCGCCGGTCCCAAGCACGTCTTCTTCAAGGACCTTGACGGCGGCCTCACAGGCAGCGTCGGCACCATCATAGGCCAGTACTCTCAGTTCCGCCGGTTCCCTTACGACCAGGTAAGGCACAATTGCAAAAGCTCAGCGGTGGACTGTTATGGGCCTGTTATGGGCCTGTTATGGACGACCCTGCTGTAACGGATCTCCCACGCCTGCCCTGCACAGCGCGTTAGCAGCTGCTGCACAGCTCCATCCGTGACTTGTACCCTGAAGGTCTCTGCATGGAGCGGCCTTCCTGCCAAACTCCTGGAACTCCCACGACGTCAACTCCGTACAACACAACTTTACCTGCCACTCGGAGTCGATGTGTGTGTCGATATGTATGTGTTGGTGCATGCTCCCAGGGTACGCCGGTCATCCCCGGCCCCTGCACATACAGCACCGGCCTGGCGGGATACTCCTGCGCACCCAACCAGAACAGCTTCCTGGCACCGCTTCCGCCAGCGCTCAAGCCCACCCCCATGCCCCCCGGCGGCATATTCGGCAACCCACAGCTCTTTGTGCTGGAGAGCAGGTGCGCTTTGCGTACTGCATATTGCATCACCCTTCTCCATAACTCAGGAATCACCTATCGTAGCGCACCGGCTGTGCATACTGCCCCAGACAAGCATGGATTGGGCCACACCATGATGATGATGACGTCTGCACGCCTTGTTTGCACTCTGATCATGCTTCTGCCCACCCTGCTTGCATGCCTCTCACCGCTTACTCGCTGCCCATGCACAGTACTGCACGGCGACCGGTAAGCCCGCTATGTGGCCATTTGGATTGCGCTCGGCTCCCCCACCGAACCCCTAAACCACCCTTAACACCCCAAACCCCAACTAACCACTGTGCATGTGCATGCCCGCGCACATGCAGGGATGCCGACTCCGAGGACCGCAACTTCGGGCCGGTGTTCTTCAACGTGTCTGGATCGATCGACATGGCCATCACCGCCATGGACCAGGTGGGCATTTGTGTGTATGTAGCTTAAATGCGGTCAAAGGCTCTATGTATCGGCCTCGGCTGGAACGCTCCAAACGTACAACGGGAAAACAAACTGTATCGTAGCAGGGAGCTGCGCTGAAGCCACGTATCTTATCCCGGCCAGGCGAAGGCACGACTCACGCCTCTGCTGATGGCGGAACCACTACACATACACTGCTGCACGATACCACGCACAGGCATTGTGCTCAGCCTCACCCGCACATGCATGCACATGCAACGCGCAGGGCTGGTGCTTTGCCTACACCTGCCAGAAGCGGCTGAGCACCTTCTGGACGTACCTGCCTACCGGCCACGCGGTCAACATCAACTTCACGGGCACGCCGGCGTCCGTGTTCAGGCTGTGGCTGCCGTACGCTGCACCCTCGGAGGAGCTGGTGGTGTCGGTGTACTACATGATGATCCCCAATAGGTACTGTATGTAGGAGCTGCCCGCCAGCCATGAGCTAGCGCTACAGGTTGTGAGCCTGTGTGTGCCTGGTGCACGACCGCTCGTGCATCGCGTTTTGGCAGCGCGACCGCATGCCTCGCAGGGACTGATTGCATGCAGTCGGTGCATTGCAGGCACACCATGCACGAGCTTTCTGGTATGTCTAAAGCGCTTTAATCCAGGACATTAAAGCAAGCAGATGCAGTTTGTGCGACCCAAGCCATGAATTAGGCAAGCAGACAGGCCGTAAAACCTTGGCTGTGGTATGGTATGCGCAACCTGCCTACCTGCAGGCACTTTGTGTGGCTGGATGGTCCTGGCCGGCAGATGCCGCTGAGCGCGCCGCCGCGCGTGGGTGACGGCTCGGGCCACGGCGCCTACTACTGGGACCAGAACTCCACGCTGGTCACCGTCAAGGTCGTGGGCGGCCGCTCGCTGGAGATCAGGACGGAGAACGCTGTGCTGGTGAGTGGATGGGGAACCAGGGCTACACACAGCATCAACCATTCACACAACAATCAAGTGCAATTAATGGTAGGCGCTGCTGACTCATATGCATCATGGCCATACACACACATATGGCCGACGGCAGCGAGCCCGTTGGAAGTAGGCACGTTGTGAAGCAAGTGCGTGAATTGACACGCACCAGCTGACTGTTGTTTGTGGACTGCTGCCACACAATCATCAGATGGTTGTGTACTTCAGCACAATGCATATCTGTGCATGCATGTGTGTGCGGGTGCAGGCGTTTGGGTCGGAGCCGCAGATCAGGGTGTTTGGCAGCAGGGTTGCATTGCCGCAATCATGGCATGCATGTGTGAGCTGGCAGGGGAAGGGACCGCACTGCCGCCTGCTGCCTGCGGGTGAAAACACTCCTGTATGGAGCCTGCTGCTGCAACTCCACCGCACCTCTTTGTCACCACACCTCACAGGCTGATGGTCCAGCGCCCCATGTGTCATGCACTCACGCACCGCAGGTGGAATGGGGTCTTGCGCTGTCCATTGACCAGTTCTATGACACGGCAGGGCAGATCGTCAACAACATGGCGTCCTTCCTGAACATCCCCCCCAGCCGAGTGTTCGTCGCCAACGTGGTGCCTGGAACCAACCGCAGACGCGGCTTGCTGGTGCGTATGCACACTAGGTTTGCTGCCCTGGTGCTACCCTATCACATAAACGCCTGTCATTCTATCAACAACGCAAGGATGACCAGCCACAGCAGCAGCTGTAATAGCCCATGTAAGCAAACCCAGATATGGGATGTCCCAATGTCCCAAGCCTCATTACTGGTTTGCTGATTTGCAATGCACAAATGCATGCATGGACGTGCAGGGGGGCAACCCTGGCGTGGCTATGAACCTGCTGTTGTACGACGATCCTAAGAAGGCCGAGCTGAAGCTTCCAGAGCGCGCTTTCGACACCTCCAGCAACATCGATGCGGACAGCGGGTACAAGATCGCCGGGCTCACGCCGTCGCAGCAGGACCAAGCGAAGGCCAACGCCACCGCGAGCCCACCGCCGCCGCCTGCCATGCCGCCCAACCCGCCATTCGCGCCAGGCGACACGGCATCCCCGCCGCCGCCCATCCCGCCGCCGCCGCCCTCGCCGCCGCCGCCGCCGCCGCCGTTCATCAGCGACAGCCCGAACCTGGTGCAGGTGCGCAGTGAGACCCATGCCTGGCCGATTGATTGCCAGCGTTGTGCCAAGAGCTGCCGCTATCGTATTAGATCTCACTATCCTGGCGGCGAACGCCAACAAACCAACTCCTGCCTACCTGCTATAGTCACATAGCACCAGCTACCAGATCATGATGTCGCACCTCAGCATCTGGTGTAGCACCAGAAGCTTGGATGATTGCTCATGCCCTGAGTCATACATGATCAGCTGTACTAGCTGTACAACACCTTCCACCTGTTGGTTCATGCTGCTCTGGCGCACAGGTCATGCAGCAGTTTGCGGCCCTCGTGTCCTCTGACACCACCGCCAGCTCAGTCCTGGGCACAACAGTCCTGGGAGGGCCCCGGGTGCAGATCCTGGCGGGCACCAACCCCAACCCCAGTGGCCAAGACCTCAAGACCCTTCAAGCCCTCGCCAGCCAGATTAACGACGCGGACCCGTCCCCGCCCTCACCCCCACCACGCCCGCCCTCGCCGCCGCCGCCGCGGTCCCCGCCGCCCTCCCCGCCGCCTCCAAAGTCAGGCGTGGCGTTCAGCCCCCCACCCTCGCCTCCGCCACCAGCAAAGGCTGGGACGCCATCGCCCATCATGGTGCCTTGCGGGCCTAAGAAGAAGAAGCTCTGCGTGGCGCCCAGCCCGCCCCCGGCAGCCGCGGTGCAGCCGCCGTCGCCCCCGCCGGTGGTGGTGGCCAAATGCGCGATGGACAAGTCTTTGGCACCATTCAACAGCTGCGATCAGAAGCAGGGTCTTTTGTCTAGCTCACTGGCTGCTGCCATGACGTGCAAGGACGGTAAGTCGGTTTGGCGGGTGGGGCGTCACTCCGGCTGGCTGAGTGAGCCATGTACCGTACATACGAGGGGGTCGGGATACAACTTGCTTGCGCAGGGCACAAACAGGGGAAGCCATCACTGACGCGCCCCCAGATTACCATAGCTTGGCCCCACTGCAACATCCACTGCATTTGAGCATGTCACCCTGCTTTCTTGTGAGTTGGGGTGCAAAATGCGGGATGTCCGCTGCTGGTTCCTTCTTTTAATACGTGCAGGCGCCAAGTACCGTGAGTGCACCATCACCCTGGCCAAGGTCGCCAAGTGCGGAGGGACCGCAAAGAGCTGCAAGGCCAAGGTGCAGGGGGTTGTCATCGCAGCAGGCAAGTCACATGCGGACGGCATCCGAGGCCATGTGGCCTGCCAGTGTGTCGGGTGGGGCAGGCGCAAAAGCCATTGCATGTCATGGAGTAGACAGCAGCGCGATAGTGCAGCAGGCTAAGGACCATGTGGCGATGTGTCCATTTGGTCAAAATGCTTGCTGTGTTGTGTTTGCACCACATCACACCACACGCGCATCCTGTCACGATCGCTGCTGCGCCTCCAACCTTGCTGCAGCGACCTGCACAATTGCAGCTTGCCTCTTCAACATTTGCCCCTGTTCGCACCTGTTCATCAATTGGTGTGCCCCCGCACAGATGCGTCGTGCCAGAGCCGCGTCAAGACCTTCCGTGTGGGACCTGGCGGCGCCGAGGTGGCCATCAATTGGTCGCGCGCACAGGCCAGGCTGTTCAGCAGCGCACTGGCAACAGGCTCCGGCCAAGTGGTGGTCCTGGTGAGTGTCGTCTGGCAGGCAGCGCGGTGCGCCTCAGGGCTGGATGCTGGGGCAGCCCTGGAGCAGTGAGGAGTAGGTTGTGCGCCCCTGTGCGTGGTACCTGCATCCGCTAGGTTTGTGCTGCTGTGCTCGTGTGCGTGTGCGTAGGCAAGGCAGAGTGTCAAGGCAGAGTGTCAACGCAATAATGCGCATTGCAGTGACATGCATGCGCTCATGCTGCTCATGCTGCACCCCCGTTATGCTAGGTGTATCAACAACGCATCTTCCTGAGCCTCGCTCTGCAGTGCTGTGGTCACCTTTATGGCATCACTGTGGTGACCCCCTCTCAGGCCCTCTCTGGCTGACGCATCCCCTGCGTGCTGTGCCCCCCTGCCTGCCGCCCTGCAGCTGCCCCTCACAGGATCCTGCTCCCAGATCTCCCAGCTGTGCTCACCGCCGCTGGTGGGGCAGGCGGCGTGCACAGTGGCTGTGGTGGACACCAACAACAAGTTCTGCCCGGTGCAATGCGTGGCCACGCCCTGATCCCCAAGCACCACCAAGGTTTCCCGCTAGTCCTGGCCCTGGGCTGCATCATTTATTGCTCACTTTGCTTGCCCCGTGCTGTGCAGCCCACCATGCCATACTTCCCTTCCGTCCAATGGAGTTTCTCCCTTACCATCCGGTTCATGCTCTCCGCAGCAACTAATTGAGCCTTTCCGGTTCCATGGTACAGTCAATGCCAGATGCACTTCCGAGTCCTGGTTTTGCAGTATGCGTGTGCGTGTGTAGCGGATACTGTGGGTGTTGCAAATGCCCTGTGTGCCGATGCCCCCCTCCTGCACGCTGCAGCTTCAACCGTGGGTGTTTGGCGGCAGTGCTATAAGCGGTTGATTGCGGCCGGCAGTGTTCGCCACATGCACCTTTTACTGCTTTTACGCATCTAACAGCACAGCTGCCCGTCCGTGCTGCGTACCACCTTAATACGTAAGCCTACACGGCCATCACAGGCAATGGTCAATGGCGTCATTGTCGCCCACGCCTTGCTGTGGCGCTTTCCTACAAATAGACGCCACTGACATTTGGTTTGGGTCGGTACACACTCCTCACACTGTGCTGGTGCAAAGCGGAGCGGTTGAGGAAACCGCTAGAATAATGGTGCCATACGTGTCAGGCGGAGCTTTCTGCACTGACAGCTGTCAACAGCAGTTCATCGGCGATCCGTGAGGCGTCATGTGCATGCACTGCTGAAGGCAGTTTGTGCGGCGGAAAGCGTTTGAGCGCCGGCCGATGTTGGATCATGCCTGCCTGCCAGCTTATCATCTTCGAGAAGTGTTCTGGCCTGACCAGGCTATGGGGCTACAACTGTAGCCGTCTGCGTGCGTGACGGCATTTTGATTGCGTTCATATGCGTAGCCGAGCTGCGATATATGCAGGGGCAGCAACGCCCACAGCGCGACCAACGCATCCTGTTGGTACATGCTTGCGATCTTGCATGCGTCCCGAGTGTGGGAAACTGGGAAAACATGAAAAGACTGGTGCAAAAACAGTGCCTTTGCGCACAATCCGATCAATCCTGGGTGGATCCTGCTGGTTCACGCTCACTCGTTCTATGTGTTGTGTCGCACCCACCAGCTGCAGCGACCCCACGCGTGTTACGGCCTGATTTATGCCAGCTTTGTGCAACAACGACTTACATCAAGCATTTGCGTTGATTACCACACACGCTATCCCAAGTAACCATACACCTGCCCTTAGTACGTCGCAAACATCCTGCCTGCGGCGTGATATTTTACCATTGGCGTCCCCATGTACATTCATGTAGAATCCTCCCCATTGCGTGCGCCGCTGTTCGGACCATGGAAGGTGTTCATAAAGCCGTGCGTGAAACATCATACCTGATTCACCGCGCGAGCTGCAACAGCGCTCGCTCGTGTTTTCGGCCATTCGTTCATTCCGAATACGGTGAGCTTCTTCGTCATTCTTCTTAGTCATCTTGGACGTTTGGTCCAAATGCCATCAGCCGCTAGCCGTTCCCGGCCCTGGACAACGGTCAATGTGAATGCCCCACTGGGTTGCCCTACTGGGTGTATGGATGGCTGCCTGCCATGCCCAACATCACATACCCACGTTCACATGGAATTCATATGCGGAATCAAAAGAGCCCACCTGCGGCCGTGCCTGCCCACCTGCGGCAATTGAATAGGTCAATGTGTGTTTGAACTTCACACTTTTACAGGCTAGGCGTCCTTCATACGCCTTGGCGCGCGCCTGGATTGCATCGTGCTGGTCCCGTCAGGTCATGAACATCCAGGCGTTGCACCCGTTGTGACCCTCATCGGTGTTGCATGACAGCATACTTCAATACTTGCATCGCATCGCGGAGCTTTTATGCATGCATGTCTACAGCTGAGGTGTTATGCCTCGATGTCCTTGGAGGCCATGTAATGTTTTTTCCGTGGCTGAGCATGGCTGCATGCACCTGCGCTGAGCGGTACGTTGAGGCGGCAGTACGCCCAGCGGGCCTACCAGCCGTTAGGGAGGGTGTGAACTGTCAATGGCAGCTGAAGCAGAGCAGCAAATAGTGGAATTGCATTGCACTGGGGACCCCCAAGGGATTGTGGCCAGCACCGTGTGCTGCAGCGTCAGGTGCGTTGCGCCGTGCCCATCCGGCAGCGCTGCTGGGTTGCGGCAGGACAGCCCCCGCCTGCACGCTGCTGTGGCTGTATGCGTCAACGCCGTGCCTTGTTAAGGTGCACAGATCACATCATCACAGGCACTGGAATAGGCACTATAGCGCCAACAACAGCAATAGCGAATATGATAGGGATAAGGGAGGATCACTGGTAGCATGGATGCAAAAACGTTTAGCGTAGAAAGCTTCTTTGTACAGGTGTTCAGAACGCCATGTTTGACGCCGCCACCGCAGCCATGCTGAACGCCGTCAGGGCCGGCACCAGCATCAGCATCAGCGACGTTACCGCCGCACACGCCGCTGATGATGGGGGCTGCTGCGGAGGCTGCTGCTGCTGCTGCTGTGAGGCGGCATCCCCGCTCCCAGCAGGAAGTGTGGTGGCTGGCCCTGTTTTGAGGCCACCGCTGCCTGCCGGAGAGGATACGGGTGCAGGCCCTGGTCCTGGTCCTGGTCCCCCAGTAGAGCCACCCGCAGGGGTGGTGGCGGGTGATGATGATGGCGCAGGGGTAGGGGTGGATGATGCGGGGGTTGAGGGGGCGGGGCCGGTAGGGGTGCTGCTGGGGGAGGCGGAGGCCCCAATGCCCGCCAGGCATTGTGTGGTGAGGGAGGAGGATGGGCAGGCCTGTGCACACGCGAGGGGAGAGGGAGATGACGCTGCTTGTGTAATGCTAGCGGGCCCGATACGCATAGGTCAGGTGCAGCTCTACATGCACCTGAGCAACCTCAGTGCACTCATGAAAGAAACCGCCTTGCTCTGCCTTGTGTCCTGTTCATGTCGGCGGGCAGTGTGCTAGCGCAACGCACTCACACGGCTACATGAGGCATCACATACACAGTCACACAGTAGCAAGCTAGCAACACAGGGTCTGATACTCTGATCACACAACGATAACACCTTACTGACCTGCAGCTGTGTGAGTGTGTTCAAATCAAAGCCGGCTGACAGCAGCTGGAGGCCCAGGCCAACCCTGCAGCAGATGCAGCGGCAAACATGCAGCACAGCACAGCAACAGCTTGACAATGCGAATGCGAGACAGTGCGGTCAGGTTGACAGGTCGGCATGGCATGTCTGTCGGGGGAGGCATGCAGGTTGTGCAGACCGGTTCTGTCGCGGTAGGGATCAATGGGCTCGTGGCTCGTGACCCACCCACAATGAGCAGCATGCCTGCCTTGTGCTTCAATCCGTGCCAACCATTTTCTCTGATGTGGCCTCGGTTCGGGAGTCCAGTCAAACCGCTGGAGCATTTGAGCCGGCATTGCGGCCCGACCCTCAACCAGTCCCCACCACCGTCACGACATGACAAGCGGATCACCACGATGCACGGGATCCAATGCATGCTGCGGCACTCATCCCCACTCACTCAGAGTCCCCACCTGCACTGCGTGATGAACTGCGAGGCGGCGGCATCCACGCCTCCCCCGTTGGCGGCGGCGGCGGACGCGAGCGCCGGCACATCCACACCCGCCGCCGAGAGCCCGTCAAACATGGCCTTGGCCAGGCCGCACAGGCAGTCGCCGCACGACATGGTGCCGCCGGCGGCTGTGGAGGTGAAGGACCACCAGGCAAGCAGCAAGGTGGTGAGCGGCTTGTGCACGTATGCTGTGCATAACACTGGTTGGTTGCAGAGCCAGTGTGCAATCCATGATGCATGCACACTAGATTCAACTTCAGGGCATGCACAGGTTCATGCACACGGCGAGTCAAGCATTGGCAGTTCATCGGAACCCCCTTCACAAACGTAGGTTTAGGTCAGGCAAGCTTTTAAAAGGCCGTAAGGGGCAAGTCCCTGACGCTGCATATCTAAGTGGGCCGCCGCGCTCCTCCCTCGCCTTGTCACTCACTGCAGGTCGCCTTGGACGATGTGAAGTCGATCGACCCCAGCTGCTGCTGCGAGAGCGGGCAAGTGTCCTGGCCCGGCTGCTGCGCCGCAGCCATATGAGCTCCCACCATCAACGCCACCAAGCCTACAACCAGCGTACTTGTTGGCGGCATGCTTTAGGGTGGGGCCTGGTCGTATAGGGTAGGGGTTGAGGTTCACTGCACCAAGGTCAGGAGGCCTAGGCTGGGTCTGGTTAAATTCAGCACGGCAAGGTCTGCTGCAAAAAGCTGCTTTGCTGCAAAACAAAAGCCCAGTCAGCTCCCCTCCTCAGTTGCATGCACAGTGCTACCTTGCTGCTGGCTGGGTCAGGTGGCAGCGCTCGTATTGCGGCATCAACCATTCGCATCTGCTGACAGGAAGCATGAGCGAGCAGCGTTTGAGTGCTTTCATAGCGCCGCAGCTGCTGCTGGTGGTGTTACTGCTGTCCTAAATGTACTGCATGTACTGCATGTACCGCCGGCCTGGGGGCGAAACAGACACGCGCAAATGGCACAGGATCCATCCAAGAGACAGCCGAACTTCCAACCTGATGATGACCAATGGACTGAGTGAGTTTACATCAAGTGGATGGAGTACCGAACATCCCAGTGATTGGCCAGGACGAATAGGGTTTGGCCGAGGTGCAACACTACAGCCACAGCAACAAGGCCCATCCACCACTTCAAGGTGTGCCCTGAGCCTATGGGGGATGAGGAAGAGTAGAAAGAGCGTCTGCCCGTAGGAAGGCACAGCATTGGGACATGCGCAGCTGAGCTACAAGTGTGGCAAACGATGGTGGTGTGATTGCAGCAAGCTGGAGGCAGCTGCGCTTGACTGCAGGTACTACAAGACTGGTGGGCGTCGAGCCAAACAGGCGCATTCCACGCCCACCAGTTCGCTGCAATCCAGGCCAGCCGCCTCCAGCTTGCCTCCAGCTTGCTGCAATCCGGTTGGCTTTCACCCATCCACAGCGCCGCAGCCTCAAGCACGCTCACCGCCACACCCACCGGCACCGGCATCATCCTGCGGCAGCCCCGTGTCGCTTGCGCTTGCAGAGGATGCACCGGCATGGCCGCCGCTGCTGGCGTTCGCAGCAGCAGGTTGTGCAGGCCTGTCCAGCGCTTTGATCACCTGCACAGCGCAGGCGCACAAACACACGCGCACACACAAATATGCCACATATGTAAGCCCAGTCACCTCGCCATCGTCAGGGGCAGTTTCCATCCTCACACGCATACTCACCATGCAGCCGCACGAGAGCACACTGCATAGCCCCACAGGAAGCAAATAACTCTTAACACATATGGCGCACACGCAAGTCGCCTCCCTACACGATAGGTCATAATCATGCCGCCCGCGCCGTCGTCCCACTGTATACAGCACCCCAACGCACTGTGCGTGCCACAAATCTCCGTCCTGCCACCCGCCAGGCGCGCAGATCAGCAAGCGTACGGTAACTCATGCGCACAGGCTGCTGGCCGCACCTTGAGCATCGCCGCTACGTCCTGGCTGCTGAGCCGGTCCACACGGTCAAACATGCCGCGTACCGCGTACTGCAGCGTCTCCCGGTTGTACTTGTTGAAGAAGCGCCGCGACTCCAGCGCAGCAAACAGCTTGCGCAACATCGTCTCGACCTGGACATGCAGTACGGGTCATGAAGGCTGTGGTGAAGGTGACGTAAAGAGCACCCCGACGCCAATGCCAATTGTGCCCATGCCCTGCTTATGGGAATGGCAATGGCAATGCCAGCAGCCGCAGCCGCAGCCGCCGCAGCATGCTGCCCAGGGAATGAATGCAGGCCAGTACGCCAATGCACCATGAAACCCAGCAGCTCCGCACATGCACACGCACACGCACCCGTACACGCGCACATACACGCGCAAGGCGCTTACCGTCCGCTAATGTTCTGTGATGGCGCCGTATGTCAAGGCAAACATTTATGCTGCAATGCAGTCAAAGCCTGACACAAGCATACATCACTACATGCGCGCTCTGGCGGCCCTCACCCTGAACCGCTGCAGTCAGTTTATTTGCCTGTTGCATCCCGACCTCAATTCCCCTCACCCACCTCATATTTAGATGCCACCTGAAGTTTTGCGCCAAGGTCTGGTCGCTCCGGTGCCCTGCGGTCGCAACAGCACGGTCTGCCATATCGCCACCGGCCATGCCCATGCACACGGTTGATTGAGAACCGATCCCTGCATTTGACACTGATGGACTGATTGATTGACGCCAGCAATCGCTCGGCATGCATGCGCTTTGCATGACTGACTGTGTCACATGACGCAACACATGAACATGCCGGCGGTCATGGTCACAACCCTCCTGCCTGGCTGATCAATGCCTGCTCACTTGAAGAGTTCGTAGCATACAATAAGCACTGCTTGACCCAGGTTCAACGAGTAGAAGCTGCAGGAAACCAGGACAAGGGTAGAGCAGCAAGAAAGGATTGGTTTCAGGAGCGCAGGATTTGTGGGTTGCATTGGCACTTGCAGCGGGTTTGGATACTGGGCTGGGGACGGCCACTTGTCAAGCGCCGAAGCGCTGGCCTTGCAGGCAGTGTGTGTGTGGCGCGGTACACTTCCACGACCAGTCCTGGTGGAGCACTCAGAGTCTCTGATGCAGACCAGCATGGTCACGCTCCGCACTGGCCCGCATAGGCGCACAGCATGCAGTAGGCGTGCGCCTGCAAGCTGACTTTATGACACACGTGCGGCAACGATTGCTGCAGCTGCCCGTTTGGACTTCATGCAGTGTGCTGAAAGTGAGTGACTGAACTCTGAAACCTCATGCGTGCGCCCGTACGCAACTCACCCCGGGTCTGTGTCGATTGTGAGTATGGCGTTTGCTCTCACGAGCTCCTCGTTGTACAAGCCCTGGTCCTCCCGCCCAAACATAATGCCCACTCGCACACCGCTGTCCTTGGGAGCCTTGCCCCCTAAATGCTCCTGCGTTGCGCCAGGCGGTGGACACATGGTCACAAGCAGCGCAGAACCGTGGTCGGGCAACACGCTCATGGTATGATGTGCCCCAGGGGTCATGTTTGCAGCTGGTTCAGGGTATCGGGTGTTGGGTTCTTTTGCAGCAGCGGCAGGTCTGTTGAACCACCTACTTGCAGGTTTCGGAGCATAACCACGTCTTTGGCAATGTGGTTATCGTCACGCGGCCTCCCAGAGGTAGCATACACGTACTGCAGGTCGGACAGTGCTTCGTCCAACGTCTCATAAATCTGCATGTAGTGCCCAGAGCGGTGCGCGCCAAAGCCGCGACCGTCAGCATTCAGCACACAGCACGACAACGTCACAAGATGACCGTGTACAAAGCCGCTGGATGAGGATGTCTTGACAGGCTTACTGCATGGCGTCACCTTGGCTTGCTCTATCAAGTCCACAGCTCGCGCCGAAACCGCCGTCGCCTTTTCGTTTGGCCAACCATCGACAGGGCGCACGATGCGCAGCTCGGACAAGCTGAAGTTTTTCATCCCCCTGGCAGCCGCTCCAATGTTCTCACCACGCTTGGGCTCAACCAGGATGATCACGGGCTGCAAGCAGCAGATGAGAGCACCGACATGCAGCTACGGTATACGGTGTTTAGCAATGTCCAGGCCGGACTTGTTTTGTAGTCCTGTTCTGTACCTTTAGGACGTCTTCTGTTGTGGAACTGCTGCTGCTTGTGCTTGCGAGCACTCCAGAAAGCCGCCGCGCTGTGTCAGCAGCGCAAGGTTTGATGGGGTGTGGCATGACCAAGCCCTGGAAAGCTGTTTGCCTAGCTGCACACCCACTAATTGTTGGCGGCAAACTCGGTTTGGAACAGCTTTGAAGAGGTGATAATAGTGCAGAACCTCCAGCGGTTCTTTGGTTTAGGGCTGTCAGCATTTGTGCTTCAGCTTTGTCTCACACTCGTTTTCAGCGTTGTGCAAAGCAGTTACTCATACAAAGTGTTGCCTTCCACGCACTGCATACAACAGCGTGATCCTGCTGGTTGAGCCTCGTGATGATTTTGCGGTGGTATTGCCGAGTGCCACGAGGGTGCCGAGGACGAAATCGCAGTTCGGATGCAATTTCCTGGCGTGCCATGCACAAAGGGCTGTTCATCAGAGTACCAAGGCCAGTGCAAGGTGTAATTGCGCTTGAATGTGCACCAGCTTCCCAACGACTCCTGCAAAGCCCTTCAGGCCTTCGCTGTGTACCTGCCGCAGCACATATACGGTGAATTGAGCTATTATACACACAGTCCAAAAATCCTCTTGATGTCAAGGCGTCCTTGCTGCAATGATGGGCTCAGCTGTTCGACCGTTTGTCAGGTTCCACATCGTCGAGCATTCGCATCAACAGTTGGCAGAGTTCAGGGTACGTGTGCTGCCCCTGCTTGCAGCAAAGCCCCTGGAGAACAACCTGTTTCACTCCCTCCTTATTAGCCCACGAACAGCCAAGCCAGATGAACCGCTGAGGTTGTTTGAATGCATTGAGGATGACCTCGCATCAAGCGGGAGTGGCGACGTGGAGGGCAGCAGGGTGGCAGCTGCAGCTATGTGCATGGGCACCTGGCCCATTATCCTCAGCCATCCGTTCGATGTTCAGGCACTGGAGGCTTTTGCAGACTGCCTGCATCAGTCCGCAGGCGTACAGGCAGGCAAGCAGCTGCGTTTGGCACCAACTGGCGTGTGTGGATTGCTCGATGACGTCGCATCCTTTGACAAATTGCTGAGGGACCGTGGAGCACAGCCATTCGACAAGGTCATGCCGCAGACGCTTTACCAGTTGACGCAGGTGCGTGACTGCTGAGCCTGTGGGGAGCGACACACGCTTGCAGGCGCAGCGAGTTTAGCGAGTTACATGTGGCAGATAGCGTAGACCCAGGCGTACATGACGTTGGCGCATACTGTGTGGAGGCTATACGCTGTGGACCTGTGTAAGCCTGCTACTGTACGCAGCACAAGGCACCGGCTGGAACCTCGTCCACCCCCCTGATGGTCCCACGCACTGAGAACCATGGCACGCAGACTGACAGCGCCCAAGCCGTGCTGCACATGCTCGACCCTTGAATGTGCCTGCGCCTGCCTGTGCGCAGCTGGAGCGTCTGGAGCGCTTCACACTGCCGCGTGACGGCTCTTTGCGCCTGCGCGCCGCGTCGCCCGCCTCGCCGGCTGACGAGGCGCATGCGCTGCGCCTGCACGCGGCGTTTGTGGCGGACGTGTTTGTGGGCGAGACCCTGCCGCCGCAGGTGGTGCGATCGCTTGCGCTGGACAAGCTGGCGCAGGTGTGTGTTGACCTGTGCGGCTGCATGCATGACTGCAATCTGATCACGTTCTGGGGTTGCGTGCTGATTGGTCATGATTTAAATGTACGCATTTGAAGTTCTTGTATGCGTAGCATCTGCATGGCGCCACCAAACCAGTTTCATATGCTAGTTCGTGCGATGCATGTGGATTGGTCACTGTTCGCACATTCAAGCATAGTATGTGTTACGCTGAGGGCTAGCGCTTGTGTGCGATGGATTGAAGCTGGCGTGCTCCTCGTCAGCCCGCCGGGGGATCCAACAGCAGCCACTAGCAGCCACACTGCAATGCCACGGGTGGTCGCATAACATGATGATGATGCATTGCATGGGTATCTTAAAATCTCACAGCACTCCATGCTAATGCCAATTCAATTAAGTGCACTGCACACCCTGGACAACGCTGCATGCCGTGTGTGGTGGAGCAGGGCTTGATTTGCACTGCAAACCCTCACGCTGGAAACCGTGTGTGTGAGCAGGGCTTGCTGTTCTTCCTGGAGCGCCAGGACCTGGCGGACCACCCACAGCAACAAGCCCGCAGCACTGGCATCGACCACGACGTGCATCAGGCCGCCTCCGACGCTAGCCACGGAGCGTACGAGGCCGGCTGGCCCCCGTGCACCTGGAGCGACCCCTTAGTCATGGTGTCCTACATGGACTCCGGGGGGGGGCTGTGCCGCATCACCTCTGTGTGGACGCACCCTGACCACCGAGGCCAGGGACTTGCGGCCGTGGCAGTGGCGGAGGTCAGCAGGCGCCTGCTAGGCCTGGCGCCCGCCGCATGCCTGCCCGCACGCGCCGCAACACCTACCCCCGCACCTCCACCCTCACCGCCCGGCACCGCCCGGCGGATAGTGCCTGCAGAAGGCTCCGGAAGCCCTCCGCACAGCCAAATGCAGAGCGATCATGACCAAAATTTTGACCCACGTCGCCAATGCCAACCTGACACCCAGCATAGTGGAGGTGAGGGTCAGGGTAGCGGCGAGGCGCAGCTGCCCGCGGGGCCGCCTCGTGAATGCTTTTCGTCCGTGGTGCTGTTTGCTGACGTGGCCAGCGCGTCTGCCAACCAGCTGTACCGCAAGCTGGGCTTTGTGGAGAAGTGTGTTATGCAGCGGCTCACATACCTACACTAGAACACGCTCGGGGGGCACGGTTCTAGCGGGCTCGAGTGCTTCCCAGGCATGCAAACCACGCGTGGGAATGAGTGCGCGGGGACCAGGAGATCACAGTGCTGTGGGCGCAGCAGCGAAGGCAGCGGTGGCGTCGTGGTATTGTGAGCAGCATGCCGTGCCATGACGGAAGGTTGATGAGTGGTAGCGACATGGCAAGGCGGTGCGGAGGTTTTGGTCGATACGTAATGCGCATTTGCAGGCATACACCACTTGCTCACAGCCATTCGCCCCTCGCCGAAACCGCCTTTTCGTTTGGCCACCATCAACGGGGCGCACAATGCGCGGCTCGAACAAGCTGAAATGCTTCACGCCCTTGGCAGCCGGCCGCTGTTGTCACCGCGCTTGGGCTCAACTAGGATGATCACTAGCCGCGTTCAGCAAGAAACGAGCTGTCATCTGTGGCCATAAGGCGTGCCAATGGTACGCACATATTTTGAGGAACATGCATAGCAGAATCACTGCAGTCCTGTACGTTTACGCCTTCTTCTGTTGTCACATTGCTGCGGCTTGTGCTTGCCAACATGCCCTAAAGCCGCCACGCTGTGTCAGCACAGGGTCAGAGGCTGGGGTTTAGTACACTCAAGCTTGGTAACCTGGTTGCAAAGCTGCACGCCCATGTTTGGTTAGCGTCGAACTTGGTTTCGGATAAGGGTGACGCGGTGAGAGTGGTGCAGAACCACAAGCGGTGCTTGAGTCAAGGGTGCCACTGTGCCAGCATGGGTGCTTTCACCTTCGTCACAGAATCATGTTCAGCACTTGGCAAAGCTGTTCAGCACAAGTCTCTGTTGAATTACAGACTGTGTACAACGGTGTGACTTGCTGGTTGAGTGTTGGTTTCGCAAACAGGATGCCGAGGACGAAATCGCAGTGAGATGTGCAAGTGTGTTGCAGTCTGCTGTCCCATTACATGCAGGTATGTTTCATCTGAGTACCAGGGCCATGTGTGAGATGTCATGCGCTTGAATGTGCACCACAAGTCGCACAGTGTTTTCTGTGAAGTCATTGCACGTCAATCAGTCGGATTGCAAAGCATTGGAAACCATGCAGTATGCATGCAGGTTCATTGTTTACAATAGGCAGGTGGTGCTATGGAAATGCCTCGAAGTATGCAGACTGAGCGAGAGCAAGTCACAAAGCTTACGCGGCGCCAGGATTCTGGCCAGAATGGAAATGCTCGCGAAGTGGTTCCCACCACGCAGCGACGGACCAGACATGCTCTGGTCAACACACATCGTGCCCCTTGGGCTTCTTGCCGTACAATTCCGTATCACAGAAAACCTCAGTTTTCATGCACTTCATTAGGATGCGGCAACCCACTGCTGGACAGAGGTGACTCCAGGGTGACCCAGGTCGTTGCCTAGCTATATTGCGGACGCCCCCAACGATAGGGGTTGGTTCGCAAGGGCTGCCCTATAAATTGCGGGCTCGGTTGCAGTAGGCGCAGCGTGTGCTGGTGAAGCTACGAACGCGTGCGGGCAGCGCGAGGCGCAGCCTTGGCGAAACGGTTCGAAACATGCGCGGATGAACGCTTGCCCGACGCGGAGCTTGCCGCGGTTCGTGACGCATATAGCGCCCCACGCTGTGCCGTGGGACTTTGCAGTGGTGGCCTGGCGCTGAGGTTTTAGCTCGCAGTCCAGGCGAAGTCGATTGTTGCAGTTGACAAAGTGGCAGTTGACAAAGTGCAAGTTGCGCAACGTGCACGGGGAACGACAAGCGGAAAATGAATGTGGCACGCTCATAACCTTCACTATAAACCATTGTGTTCACAGCATGGTGCTGCGGCTTGAGCTTGCAAACCTGGCGAAAGTCGATGATCACTGCCAACCGGGTCATGTGAAAGACAAGGCAGTGCAATCAAAGACATATATGCACCGATATGGAGGACAAAGCCTGTATCGTGAAGCTGGTTTGTGGTTATGCTGTGAGCTGTGCAGGTGAACAGCAGCGTTTTTCCTTAATGGTATGCCGTGCATGCAGGATGGGTTCGGAATTGGCAACGTGAAGTGGCACACCACCCAGCATTTACAAACCGGTACTGTGTTGGACATGACATTGTTAAAAGCTGACTGTAAGCCTGCAAACCCTGGATGCTTTGGGTGCAAGGAACCCTGACGGCGTGAGGCACGCCAGTTAGCATGGTGGACGTCTCCAGACAAACACGCCCACTTGACGCCACCACATGGCGCCGGCGCCGTTCCAGCTTGTAATCTTGCCTTGGTTGCACCGGTGTCCCCGCTATCGAATGCGCCAAACCGCAGAAAGTCAACAGTGCGGCAGCGCAGTGCGCGTCAGTGATTCCGCGCCCAATCCACACAAAACGAAATTGACGCCGTGCCCTCAGCAAGGTTACAAGGCTGCAAGTGGAAATGGCGCCGGCGGTCACAGTGCCATGACGCGGTGGTGACTCCATGTCAAAAGCGGCCCAACACTGCCGCAGGGGCGGCTGTGGAGCCATAAGCTGGCAACAACACGCGGCAGCAGCGCGCAGGTGTCACCACACCAAAGAAACAGCGCCGCACACCCAGTTTTAGATAATGCCACCGTGCTCTGCCATGGCACCGTTTAGTGCAAAACTGTACCATGCCTGATGCCTCAGCATGTGTGGTGTTGCAAGGCTGCACTGTCTGCCAATCAGTAAGACACAATCAGACACTTGGAATAAGACACACTCTGCATATGCAGTTGCCCTTGCAGTTCAGCACGTCCAGTGCTTAATATCATGCGCCATGCTGTGGTGGTTGGGCAGTGCGACTGCCAACCACATTTGCTGCGCACGAGTGCATATAGGCCGTTGGGTTGACCTGGAAGTTGACCTGCCAGCCTGCTCTATGTCATTGTGTGCGCATGCGTGCGCGGCACAGCCAGTTGCACAGCCAGCTGCATGGCATATCAGAACGCTGTGTGCAACCAGAATATGCGCAGCGGCGTCGGAGTCAGCCCCTTTGCACATGCCTGCTTGCCCGTGTATGCACATCAACCTGTGTTTGTTTCTTCCCTTGCGCATGCATGTGCGCCGCTTTGCCTGCCTGCATCCAGCGCATGTGCCCACAACACCCTGGCGCGGTGCCTTGGGTTCATGGCCTGCCGTTCGCTGGTAGTCCGCGTCTCACGCGCAGCATGACGCCACCGTGCACATCGCCCCAGGCTAGTAGGCCCCGCACGGACGCCCTGCTTCACGCGCTGCAATTTGCTACCTCTGCCCGCACTGCTGTCCTTACTTTGGCATGCACCCTCACTGCCAGCCTGACACATCCTCATGACTCTGTTGCCGCATCCTGTTTTACCAGTAAGTGATTCAGAAAACGTTCAAAAGTCCTTCAGGCCTTCACTAGGCACAAAATGCGGTGCATTAGGCTTTAACATGGTCCAAAAACACTCTTGATTATCATAGACTCCAATGCTGAAACAGCGCTTCAATAATGAGCTCAGCTTCTGGACCGTCTGTCTGTTTCTGCGTCGTCGAGCACTCGCACCAACAATTGACAGAGTTCAGGTCGCGCGTGCTGCCGCTGTTGGCAGCAGAGCCCCTAGAGAACAACCTGTTTATTTCCCTCCTGGTTAGCCCCTCCGCCATGCCAAATGAGCAGCTGAAGTTGTTTGAGTTCATCGAGGATGACAGCGGCACAGAGCACGGCACAGAGGACGGACGTGCCAGGGTCGCAGCTGCAGCTATGTGCAGGGGCAGCAGGCCCATCATTCTCAGCCATCCATTCCCTACTCAGGCGCTGGAGGCTTTTGCAGACTGCCTGCATAAGTCTGCAGGCATACAGGCAGGCGGGCAGCAGCTGCGTTTGGCACCAGCCGGCGTGTGTGGATCGCCTAAGGACGTCGAATACTTTGACAGGGCGCTGATAGCCCGTGGGGCACAGCCGTTCGACAAGCCCCAGCCGGAGACGCTGTACCAGTTGACCCATGTGCGTGGCTGAGACCGTGGGAACAACACATATATATGCTGCTTCGGTGCGTCGCTTTCGGTGGCAGTTGGCGCACACTCAGATACTGTTTTGGTGCTATCAAGCTGTGTACTCCCTGAGGACTAGTAGGCACTGAGACTGACAGCGCATGACTATGTCGACCATGTTGCACGTTGACGGACACGCTCGACCCTTGAATGTGCCTTCGCCTGCCTGTGCGCAGCTGGAGCGGCTGGAGCGCTTCACACTGCCGCGTGACGGCTCTCTGCGCCTGCGCGCCGCCACGCCCGCCTCGCCCACTGACGAGGCGCATGCGCTGCGCCTGCACGCGGTGTTTGTGGCGGAAGTCTTTGCGGAGACCCTGCCGCCGCAGGCGGTGCGGTCGCTTGCGCTGGACAAGCTGGCGCAGGTGTGTGTTGACCTGTCCGTCTGCATGCATGACTGCGCTGATTGGTTATTGGTTGCCCATTTATTTATCATGGTTGAATGTGTACCTTTTTTCATTCTTGCATGCGGGCATGTGCATGGCGGCACGAAGCCTGTTTCGCACAATGTTCCATCCGATGCATGTGCCAGGCGCGTCGGTGCCTAAGATGCTGTACATGGATCGGTCGCAGTCCGCACATTGAAGCGTACCATGCCATACATTGAGGGCTAGCGCTTCTCGATGGATTGACGCTGTCGTGCTCGTGTCAGCCTGCCGGCGGATCCATGAGCAGGCACATTTGACTGCAATCCCACACATCATTGATTCGAGTGGACATTGCACTACACTGCAGCATCCCAACATAGCACAGATGCAGCCCATGCTACTGCCTACTGCAGTAATTTGCACTTCAAACCCTCATGCTGCATCCATGAAGCAGGGGTTGTTGTTCTTCCTGGAGCGCCACAACCCGTCAGACCAGCCACAGCAACAAGCCTGCAGCACTGACATCGACCACGACGTGCATCAGGCCGCCACCGACACTAGCCACGGAGCGAACGATGACGATTGCCCCCCCTGCACCTGGAGCGACCCCTTAGTCATGGTGTCCTACATGGACTCCGGGGGGGGGCTGTGCCGCATCACCTCTGTGTGGACGCACCCCGACCACCGGGGCCAGGGCCTCGCGGCCGTGGCAGTGGCGGAGGTCAGCAGGCGCCTGCTAGGCCTGGCGCCCGCCGCATGCCTGCCCGCCCGCGCCGTAACACGTACGTCCGCACCTCCATCCTCACCGCCCGGCACCGCCTCGATAGGTCAACAGGCTCCACCACAGCCTGCAGAAGGCTCCGGAAGCCCTCCGCACAGCCAAATGCAGAGCGATCATGACCAAAATGGTGCCCCACATCGCCAATGCCAACCTGACACCCAGCATAGTGGAGGTGAGGGTCAGGGTAGCGGCGAGGCGCAGCTGCCCGGGGGGCCGCCTCGTGAGGGCTTTTCGTCCGTGGTGCTGTTTGCTGACGTGGCCAGCGCGTCTGCCAACCAGCTGTACCGCAAGCTGGGCTTTGTGGAGAAGTGTGTCATGCAGCGGCTCACGTACCTGCAGTTGAGCATGCTCAAAGGGGGGCACAGTCCGAGCGGTTTATATTCTTTCCCAGGCGCCCAAAGTTGCATGCCATAAATGCAACCATGCTGCTTATATGTGCTTACTACGGTAGGTTGCAGTGGCCATGTGCCAATATGCTTTAAACCGCACCTGGGAAGGTCTCTGTGTGCAAGTGTGCATGCACCGAACCACCATGTGCTCCACGTTCGGGCGTGTCCAAGCATGCGCAGACTGACCGCAAAATCAGACAGCAAAACACTTGCATGTTTTGGATGGCTGGCTTCCTCGCATGCGGAGACCTCGTGTATGCATTCCTGCATGATGCTGTACTTTCTGCACTTCCTGCGTGTCCTGCTGTTAGGCCCCTGATTGACCTACGGGTATGTCGGATAGCGCATGCCATCAAGTGATTTCTGTCCTGCAAGCCCTGCAGTACTGAAGCCCTCCACTGTTTAAGCGTTCCCTTCACCATTCAAGCTGTCTGCTGTGGTTTACTTCACTGAACAGTTGCAGCCTGACAGCTGACCGCCTTTACGTAATTAACCCTATTGTGGTCGGGTCCTTCGCCTGAGCATGAGCACACAAGGTGCAGCGCTCACGACGGGCACTGCAACTCCAGCAGCACCCAACCCAAACACTACACGGTCCACTAGCAACTCTCAGGCAAGCACCTCGTCGCCCTCAGCTGCCAGGCCCCAGGTTTCTGCACCGGCGCACCCTGCGCCCGTCAGTCCATCACCACCCGCTCAGCGGCCTGCTGCACGCCAGGAAAAGGCGCGTGGGTTGTTATCCAAGCTTCAGCATGAACCCGTGCTTGCTGCAGCGGTGTCCGGAGGGGTGTTGGTGGCAGGACTGGCTGTGTTTGTGCTTCAGCGACTCCTCAGAGGGCGCAAGGCGCAGCAGCCGGGCAAGGCTTCAGGATCGGACGCAAACGTTGGTAAGCACAGCCTGAAACAAGGTATACCCTATCCTGTAACTTCACGTATTCGCCTTGAATGGTCTGGTAGCGCACTACGTTGGACAAGATGCCCTCCGCTTGCAGCATATTTTGTGCAAGCGCCATCAAACACAAGCAAAACTTGGTACCAATTAGGCACATGGTCAGGGCAGTTATCACTTTGTCCAGGCAGATTGTGTTGTAGGTGTTGGCTACTGTATGTGTTGGTTTTGTAGCTTTTTCATCGTAGTGTTGTTTCGCTGAGCGCAAAACTTGGCTGAAAACAACTTATGCTTGCCCAACTTATGCTGGGTTCGCGCTGCTCATTTATGCCAGTTCTTCAACCCCTGTGGCCATCGGAGCTGTGGGTGCAGAGTTCAAGGGTCACCTTTTGCACCATGCTTCTGTCCTGCGCCTGCGGTGCGTGCAGGCCGCTGGTCGCACCTGAAGGCTACGTCCAAGTGCGTGCCGCTTGCAGACGGCAGCGCCTGCGTGATACGGCGCGAGATACCTGCGGACAACTCGTGCCTCTTCAACGCCATTGGCTACTGCATGCACAAATCCAAAATACGCGCGCCGCATTTGCGAAACGTAAGCCCTTGGCATCCTCACTGTCAGCGGCATGCATGCAGAGGTTCATGCAGTCATGCATGCGCACTGCGCGCTGCGGCACACAGATGCACTTGTGGTGCGCACAACGTCGTCAGGACGCAAGGGTGTCGGCTCCAGGGGGCTGATTGACACATACCGACACAGGCGCGCCTTGCTATGCACAGGCTAGGCACAGTCACAGCGCAAATCCTGGCGTGCTGCACATTTGTGCTGTCCGCTACACTCCGCCTGAGTCACAACCTTGCAACAACAACAACCCGTGCACCACACCAGCCCTCCCTGTACCGCAACATGCCCCCATGGACCCCCTCTTGTACTGCAGGTTGTGGCTCAGCAGGTGTCCGGCGACCGCACGACGTACAGCACCGCCTTCCTGGGCATGACTAACGAGGCGTACTGCAGCTGGATCCGGCAGCCCGTCAACTGGGGCGGCGGCATCGAGCTGTCCATCCTGGCGCAGGCGTACGGCATTGAGATAGCCGCGTGGAACATAGAGTCCACCAAGAGCCACGTGTTTGGCGAGGAGCAAGGTGAGTGCGGGTGGACCGCCGACACGCCAACCGAGTTCCGTTGATAAGGAGAGTCTTAGCAACAGGACCCAGGCAGGCAGGCATTGAATTGGTCCAAGTGTCGTGTTTGCAGCAACTGCTCGTCTCTTGTTTGTACTTGGTACAGCAACGCCGATTGTCTGTTTGAGTGCGTGCCTGCACTGTGCGGGCCTCCTCCACCAGCCTGTCTGTACACACATGTACACTTGGGAGTCGGGAGTCTTGTCCATGCGCAAGCACACACTTCAAGTCTGTGCACACGCTGCATGGCCCCACGGGAACAAGTAATAACTCTAATGCACTTCATATGTGTGTGATGACTGTGCAGGCTACAAGCGCCAGGTGATGGTGATCTACAACGGCGTGCATTACGACGCGCTCGCGGTGTGCCAGGGCGTGCGTGCCAACCCCGAGGATGACGTCACAGACTTCAACCCACGCACCAAGCGCGGCAAGATGATCATAGCGGCCGCACGCAAACTGGTGAGCTGAGCGCCACACCCCGCACCCGAGCGATCCAAGCACCACACGCGTGCCTGCACAAAGCTGTATGTACGATATGCCCCTGGTATAGGGCATGCCGTGCTGCAGATGCAAAGCTGCATATTGGCCTTGCGAGTGCCCCGCTCCCACCCTGGATCGCTAGCTGGGTGGAGTACTGCACCAAGGCAGTCACGCTGCATGCTGGCGTCCTGCCCTGTGGTGCCCCCCAGCCTGCCCGCAGGCTTTGTCTGCCCGCTTGCTGCTGCACCCTGGCT
>BDDA01000255.1:21058-36269 GCA_001662385.1 Chlamydomonas asymmetrica | reverse complement strand
CTGTCTTGGCCCCCCTTGCAAGTAACCCCCTTACCCCTGCACACGCCACACCCCCACTTGCAAGCATGGTATGCATGTGCCGTCTCGTTCACAAACCAGTGGCCACCAGACTGGCACGATACGCTGCGTGCACTTTGCACGTTTGCGCATGCTGGCTTAGATACCTGCGGTCCTCTCTGCATCTGCCGCGGTATGGGAGTCACCCTGCTTGTCAGCCCAGTGCTAGCCTCGCCACCCTACTGTTGTCCTGTACCGCAACGCACCTCTTGCTCCTGCAGACCGAGCTGACGCACCGAGGCAGCAAGTTCTACAAGGGCGGGAAAAAGGTGGAGAAGGGGCAGCTCTCAGCCTCAGCCTCCTCCACCTCCGCAGCCTCCTCGTCAGCACCCAAAGCGCCAGCAGCAGCGGGCTCCAAAGGGGCGGCGACGGATGCGTCCAAGGCGGCGGGGCTGGCGGCGTCGTCCCGGCTGCGGTGCGGGGAGTGCCAGGTGGAGGTGCAGGGGCAGGCGGCGGCGCAGGCGCATGCAATGGCTACCGGGCACACCAACTTCGAACAGCTCCGCACCGCTGGGGCCTCGTAAAGTCGTAATACCTGAAACTACGCTATTTCCTAGCTTCAACCGGGAAGAGCGATTGAGTCCTGAGCGCTGGAGCCGCACCCGTGTCCCTCCCCCCCGCGACGCATCTTCACTCATGTTGCCGCCTGACCGACCCTTCGTTCACGCGTGAAGGACACGCATCCGCGGCATCATTTTTACAACTCCCACACGCGCCATCTTACTCCCCAGGGAGACCGCACCCTTCTCGACTCTCGCATGCGCCATGTTTGCAACCTTTGCGACAGTGCATCCGTCGCCCTGCTGACATCATGGCTGACCCCAGGCGCTTAAGGCAAATGCGCTCGTGACAAAATGAGGTGCTGGTAACGGCCAGCCAAAGTTTCTCCGTTTCCTGCATATACTGCATCCATTACGACCATCTCCTCCTGGCATGCTGCTGGTCACTGTTCCACGGGCTCCATAAGCGGCGCGATTGTGTTGCGTGCCGTATGTGCATGCGGTATGTTGCCATGCGCGGCACTGGCTGAGCATGCAACCCTGCGGCATGGCACAACGCTCGCAGCTTCTAGTCCTGCAGACCCCAACACCGCATGCACCCCGCACCCTCTGAGGGCATCCATCATGGCATCATGGCATCGTGTCATATTCTGATATTCATGTGTGTGAAGCATGCACCGCCAGCAAGGCGAATACGTTGCATACCATGTATCACATTATCTCCAGGTATGATTCGGTATGGTCTCAGGGAGTTATGATCCGGGTTATGACTTATGATGCACCTCTGAGATGGCATGAAGCATCGACCGACTGTTCAGCCAGCGCCATGATGGTCTCTATTGCATGTCACGGAAAAGCCCGTGACGGTGTCCACAGCAGCGATGTCACAACACAGGCGCGGCCGCAGCGCACGGCGCTGCACAGTGCACACCGCTCATCCACTGTTGGCCTGTGCGGCCACTGGATGGAAAGTCAATTGGTATAAATCGCACACGTAAGCCCACAAGAAGCTACTGCAGAGCGGATGGGACTTACACAAGCCCAACGGGCCTCGCACCATCAAGGCCACCGGCACCGCACCTGCCACCTACCGTACACCGGTACCCAACAATGAAGTACACGCTGTACGCCACACCTATATACCACCTAAACCCTGTGACACAGCGTTCAGCGTGGGCCTGCTATCGTGTGGGCATCACAGCCTCTCTCTGGCAGTACCTCGGAGCACGCCAGGGGTCCCGCAGCTGCTGGCAGGATGCAGGCAAAGGCAGCAATGGGAAACAGACTCAATACCGTCATCGTACCTGGCCCGGTGGACAGCAGGACCTAAGAAAAATGCACGCTGGCTATCAAAAACTTCCATGGTGGCGGTCGCTTGTGGACGAGAGACAGCCCCTAGGCTGCCCACCAGCTCAATAACCACCATGCGGTGGGCAAAACAACACCCAGCAACAGCACCAACATCGTGCGTTGCATGCATGTGCATAGGTTGGGGAGGAGAAATCTGCACTCCTGGAAAGGAATGCCCCATACGCATGTCGCCTGAGCTTTTCCAAGCCTCCACAAGAAGCGTGTGCTACGTATGTATGCCTTTCACTTTGCAACACGTGTGAAGCGCCCAACCAGCAAGTGCACTGGTCACGGTGAATGAACCACCACCCCAGAAACACGACAAAGCCGGATGATGCTACCTCGCATGGCGTGTTGACATGGCGCAATGATGCATGTGCCGGTCCATGCAATTGAATGCATCATACAGTGAAGCCTTGCGTGCACCAGCTAGTGGCCCAGCAGGGGGCAATGCTGGGGCAAAGTCACACAGAACATCATGCCGCAAAGAGGATGAGGACCCGGGGCCGGCTCAGGCAGCCAGATGTGTGCAGGTATAAAACGGATTGCCGACATATCACCACCGTGACGAACTGCCTGTTGCGCGTCAGGCCGCGGTGCCTGCGGGTAGCAGTACGCCCCCCCAAAACGAAACAAATGATGGCGTGTGGGGACAACAACCGAAGTTGCTGCCCTTGTTCACCATGCGCTTGAGTCTGACCGACAACTAGAAACCCAACAGACTGCATGTTTTGTTGTCCACCCCTTCCATCCAGACCCCCACATGCATGCATGCGTGTGCTCAAATGTGTGCCATTCATGCTACTTATACATGCACGCTGCATGCACATGCACCACGTCAGCATTGCGCTTAGAAAATTGAATTATCGATGGGCTGGAATGTACTCAGCAAAACGCAGCAATAAGCTCGTGTGGCAAACCCAGCATGAAAGGATTGGCGCAAACAGTGCAAGGGATGTTGCTGCCTTACCAGTAGAGGACGTGGTAGAGGATCCAGTACACTTAAGCCAGTACACTTAAGCCAGTACACTGATGCCAGTACATGTGAACTCTATCCTAGTAGGCAAGGTTTGCTTCAGTTCCAGGCACAGGTGCATTGTGCAAAAACCATCCAACAAATGCATGCGGCGTTGCAAGGCAAGGATTAAGTGGAAAATTGGTCGGCACCGTGTAATCTAGAAGCCAGCCACCATGGCCCTACCCGCTCGTCATGACGTCTTGGTCTTGATCCCAGCCAATGCATCCCAATCCGCAGCAGTGCACATGTTTGACCGGATGTTGCATGCACCGGCTGCAAGCATCTTGCAAGCCTCCCCGCTGTCCATCGTCCATTCATCCCTGGAACAAAAATGAACCCCGCTTAACGACTGCTAACGGCTGCAGCATAAGAATGTCACCGCGCGTGGTGGTACTGCTGCTGCTGCTGCTGCTGCGACGCTAGCGTCGCCCGGGCAAATACAGTGAGGGCCGCGTGCCCCACCTCCCCCGCCAGATCGGCAGGCGAGCTGCACACGAGGCGCCCGACAGCGCTCCGGCCACTGGATTTTCCAAGCACGCTGGTCGTATTAGTCATGGCAGGGGCCACCTGGGTCGTGCCCAGTGCGCTGAGTGTTGAGCACATCTCCCCAGACAGTGTGCTGGTGGTGGTGTCAGGCATGGCCGACAAGGCATACAGGCCGCCGGTGCCTGTGCTCTGACCCAGGGGAAGATAGGGATCCGACGACAGCGCTGATGTGGCACACATAGGCTCCTCCTCGTCGGTAGCGGTGCCGGACATGGACGCAACGGGATCAAGCGGCACACTGGGATGGGGGCCGGCACCGCTGTTGCAGGGCAACACGTGACGGGGGGGCTGTTGAGCGGGGCCCCACTGCGTCGAAGAGCCTGCTGGCTGCTGCGGTTTTGGCGGGGGTACGTGCAGGGCGGGGGCCTCTTGCCTGCTCCTATTGCCGCTCACCGCCATCGTGAGCGAACGGGCGGGAGGTTGCAGCGTGCCCACCCCCGCATACGCAGGAGCATCGAGGTCCACCGAGGCGTTCCCGTTCACACCCATGGCGGTGCTGAAGAGGAGGTCTGTGCTGGCGCTCTCGCTCGCATCCTCCATGATCGCCAGTGTGTGCAAGCTGGAGAACGTCCGCCCCAGCCGATGCACGCTGCCTCCGTTCATCATCACCGCTGCGCTGCTCAGCTCCTCGCAGCTTCCGCCACCGTTCAACCCAGACCCAGACTTGATCGTGACAGCACTGATCGTAACATTAGACCTAGCACTCATGCTAGTCCTGCTGGGGTGGGTAGGAAATCCGACAGCAGGGGGGTTCGCAGCGTGCAGGGCTGTGGCCCTCAGGCCTATGGTGTGGCGGGCTGATGGGTCGGGTCGGGCCAACCAGGCGGCAGCTGCACCCGGGAACCTCTTGATCACGTACATGGCCAAGCTGGCCTTTGGAAAGACGGCCAGCAGGTGCAGGGGTGTGGTGTTGACGACGCGTGAGGCCAGGGCATCAGCGTCGGCGGTGGCACCCACACTAACAACATCCGCGCAGGTGCTGGCGGCCTCAACAGTGTGAGCTGCTCCTGTGACGGCGTTGACGCTGGATGCGCCTGGCATGAGGAGGTTGTAGGTGCCTGTGGACTGCTGCTGCTGCTGCTGCTTCCGCTGCTGCTGCTGGGAAAGCACCAAGGCAGGTGAGAGGCAGGGCGTGGAAGGCGGCTTGGATGGAACGTCCCACGCCCATGGTCGCCCCACCTCCTCACCCCACGACCACACCAGGTCAACCTGCGTGCACGATATTATTGCGCAGGCACACAACGGGTGGACGCGGCGTGCCAAAAAGGGGGCAAGGCGCACTAGAGCCCTGATGCACCACAGGAAGCCTTGAAGCAGGGCGCGTAAGTGCATGCCAAAAACCTCAGCATGCCAGTCAGTCAGCAGGCGAAGTACGCGCATACGCATCACGCACTGTGGCACACACTCAAGCCTTGAACCCCTCATTGCGTACCATTTGCGTCTTGCCGCTCATCACTGCCAGGTGCAGGAGGCTGCAAAGGGCAGAGGCAGAAGGTCGGGCAAGGGCAGGAAGCATAAGTGGGCTTGCGTTGGCGCCCTCATGGTGCTTACAGCGCAATCCATGCCAACCAGTAAAAACCATGCACCGACCCGCACCGAGACGTGCAGCACCACTGTAGATCACATTTAATGCACCGGTGTTAAATCCTACCGAAAATACTGGCATGCATCTCAGGAGGGTGAGGGGTTTGGGGTGGCAGAAGTTCAACCGGTTGGCTTTGCAGCGCGCGCGTTTTGAGAAGTGGTACCACTCCCCAAAACAATCATGCACTAGCGGTACAGGCGACAGTTACAAGCATGCTCACCTGTACCCCTTGCCGTCGACGCAGCTGTGCAGGGCGTGGCGTAGCGCCTCCAACCCCTCACAGTCGTCAGTGGGTGCGCTGGCCATGGCAACACCACCAGCATCGTGCGTGCTGGCGCTGCAGTTTGCCTCATGGTCGCCGTGTGAAAGCACTGAAGGTCCACGGCTGCTGCAGCTGTCAATTGCTTCAGAGCTGTTTGCGGAGTGCGGGCAGCCAGCCTCTGGCGGTGCCATGGCCGACACGGTGGGGTCCAAGCGCTGGGACAGCTGATGGCGGCCGGCCCCGCCCCCGACCCCACTGGACTCCATCGACATTGCACTGTTGGCATCAGCTGGCCCTGCCGCAAAATCAACAGAATCTGCTGCTGCCACCGCCTCCATCGCTTCAGGCTCTGGCTCACTACAGCCTGGTAGTCCTGCATCACCAACGCGGTTCAGATTTAAGCTTATCGGAGCTGGCCCAGGTCCCAGTCCTGCGTGCGAGCTGCGGGCGGCCTGCCGCAGCAGCGCCTGCAGCGTGCGCCACACCATGCTCGCAACGGACACAACGCCCGCACCCACGGCCGCCACCAGCAGGCGCTCGGCAGCCTCTGTGGCGTACGCTGCGTGTGTGGCCACCGTGCTACCATCAAGCGCTCCCTCGCCGCAGCTCGGTTCATCAACGTTTCTTGCGGTACCGGTATCTGCCTGTGTCACAAAGGGGCCCAGGCGCAGGGCGTTGCATGGGCGCGCTGCAGCGCCTGTGGCTGTGGCGGACGCGGCATGCGGCAGCAGCCCTTCCGTGACCGCCAGCAGCCTGAACGCATCCTCTGCGAGCGCATTTGCAGGGTTGGGTGCTGGTGCAGGTGCTGGTGCTGGTGCTGCTCGGTCGGCGTCCAATGCTGCGGCTGAAGGCACCCTCGTCGAACTCGTGCAGCCGCTGCGCCTGTTGGCGGCTTCAGGCGCATGCTTGTCCAGCAGCCACTGCAGCTCAAGCACGAGTGAGGGACCCCACGCATGCGGGTCGGCGACTCGCAACGCGTCGCCGCCGCTCCCGCTGTTGTTGCAGTCACCCCCGTGTGCAACTGTGTGCAGTTGGAGTGAATGCTGGCCAGCCACAGAGGACGGCTCAATGGCAGTGCCACTGCGGCGGATGCCCGTATCGCCATAATAATTGAGCTTGCACAGCATAGTGTCAGAGCTGCATGGAATTGCTGTCGACAGCGGCATTGCAGGCCTGGGCATTCCTGCGCGGCGGCTGCCATAGTGGTCACTTGTGGAACACCACGCCCCTAGGCCTGCTGGCATCATACCCGTGAGCGGTGGTGTGAGCCCGACAGCTGTTGTGGCAGGTGCACGAGAAGCGCTACTGCTGCTGCTGCTGCTGGTTGCCGTGCAACGGGTGATGTGGCAGAGACCGGCAGCTGGCAGCACCAGTGCACTCAGTGTCTGGCTGTGCTGCTTGCCATTCCATTCGTAGGTGGCAGCCACCTCAATCAGGCCCGGGGCACGCAAGTGCGTGCAGTCCACATGCAGCTCAGCGTCTGCGCAGGTGATGGCCACGACGCCTTCATCATGGCTGCTGTTCGAACGGCTGCTTTCAACCTGCTGTGCACCACTGCGGTCACTGCTGCGTGCTTCTGCGTCCGTGCAACAGCTCGCCAGTTGGGGGCCACGGCGCGGCGGCGCAGCAATTCTGTCCTGGGGCGTGATGCTGGACCGCAAGATGGCGAGACCAGCTGAGGTTGGCTCGAGGCTGTTGAGGCTCAGAGACGGCCCCTTGCAGGTGACGGAGAACCGGACTGTAGACAGGTCGAAAAACTTGACTGAGTCCTTTGATGGTGCGTTGGTGTTGCTGCGTAAGGCCAGGCTGGACCCCTGCAAGGTGGATGTGGCTGTGGTGGGCTGCATCGCAGACGCGGCCATGTTGATGGTGAGCACAACGCTGCCTGTCCGGACTGCGTGACTGCTGGCAGTATGCCAGACAGTGCGGTTGCTGTGAAGGAGCAGGGCTCGTGGCTGCAACTGCAATTGCATATGCACATGGAGGGCTGAGGCTAGCTGCGCAGCAGGGTCACTATGCAGTGCTGCCTGGTAGGTCACTTCTGAAACTGTTTGTTGGGCAGCCTTCCTGCTGTTTGATTCCTGCCACATGAGAGGCACAGCAGCGTGCTTAGTCGCTCCCCTTCAACCAAAGGTCTTGCTTTCCGCTCACCAAGCACAGCTGTAAACCCCAGGAAGTATGAATTCTCAAGAGCGGCACAGCTGTAAACCCCAGGAAGTATGAATTCTCAAGAGCGGCATCAGCAGTACGCTGTTTGGCAGCAAAGCGCATTCGCGCCCTCACTTGGGTTTGTGTAGGGCAGTTGGAGGTGCCTAACGATGTTATCATAGTCGGTCCAGCTTGCCTGAGTCTGTGCCCTTGAGTTTGGGGTGTAGCGTGCTCCAAGACGCCGTCTGCCTGGGAGTCCCTTTTCTTCGAGGGTCTTTGCCACCAAAGGCAACCAAAGGCACCAAAGGCTCCTGGCCAGCATGGCATCGTGCACCCGTCGTGCACTTTCCACGCTCCGAGTTTCGCTTCTACGCCCCCACAGCGCCTGAATACCTGGTATAAGAGAAAGAAGCATAAGATTGAGCAAATTTAGTTGCACCACAACGGAACCGTTGTGAAAGAGGTACAAAAGGTGCATGGTGTCGAAACTCTGCATGGGGTGCTGGCGGATCGTGACCCCAATTGTTCTTGCTTTCAACAATAGGGGCCTTGTGCGTAGTTTCTGCCACGTGGCCTGCACGGCGTGCGCGAAGTCTGGTGACACTGCCGGCGCTAACCGTCAAGCGAAAATCAGAGCCAACTCGTCGGCCCAGCTAGCAGTGCAAGCACTCCGACAAAGTCATCACTTGATTCTCTTGTAGCAAACGAGTGAAGTTCCAGGAACACACGTAAACGAGCCCTACACAAAGGTGCAACGCTTGCTGCCCGTTGACGAAGGGGCCATGCTGCTGGTGAAGGGGCCACCTAAATCCCTGTGCATGGATGCGAAACTTCCCCCCAAAAAGCCATGCACTAGAGCTATATCTTCCCCTGTGTTGCCTGTACACCAAAGTTGGTATTACTGAATATGCGCAGACCTATGATGATGGCAGGCTCGTGGTTTGTGGAAGTGTAGACCCACCTTGCCGTGCTCCCTGCTGCGTGCGCAACCGTGCTTGTGCTGGCAGGCCCAGAGTATCCAGCTCTGAGCGGCGCGTCGCCTACTTTGGGCCTCGAGCACGCGCTTTTGGTGTCGATTCACAAGTCAGTGTATGTACGTCCTTGCCGTTTGGGCCTTTCCAAGGCAGGCCTTTAACGAAGATGACCGTCCGCAAAAACATGTTGTGATAAACGTGTTTGGCTGAAAATGTTGAGGAGATGTGCTGGCCTAAAAGGTTGCTGTACAGCACTCGCTTTAGGTGGATGCGAAAGGAACGGTCATGGCCCACCTCCATCTTGGAGCACACACAAAACTTGCTTATCCATTCCCTCACGGGTATTCCTGGCAGTTGCCAATCGAGATCAGAAGACAGTATTCAGCTCCTGAGCCCCGTTCGAGCACTTGCCAGGTCCGACCCTGTTACCACCAGTGGGTGCACCCGCAAGGACTGGTCTTTTGTGCCATAACAACAGTTGACAAACCTAACGGCATGTGGAAGTATTGCAATTTGTTTTGTGGCAGTACGAGCTTTCGAGAGCCATTTACACCGCTGGTGTCACTCATGCAGCAGGGGATGTTGTACATGACGCGTCACACGTCCCTAAAAGCACGTTCAACACCGCCAGCATCACTTCAAGCAGGTAGCAGGCTCGGTGCCATATACAAGCTGTATTTGTTGTGCAAAACGCCTCAGAAATACAGGTGTGCGTGGGCTTCATCCTTGTCATTGACATATGGCTCTCACGGCTGTACAGTGACCTCAGCAGTCAGATAGCGATGAAACGATCTTTTCAAGGTCAAAGTTCCGCGAGGTGGTGTTTCTGGCCTATAGGATTTGGCTATCCTGTTTTGCACTGTCAGCACAAAAAGGTGTTGGCGAGTCGCGGACATGTCTCACGCGCAATCGTGCAAGCATCTCACATGTCGCAGCGCTTAAGGACTGTTGTGGCCTAGCAGAGGGTGAATGCAAGCCATGCTCATGTTTACGGCAGGCTGCGAAGGATTCAAGGGTATTACGTAACGAAGGTGGGATCAGAGGTGGATCGAGCAAACCGTTGAGCAGCAAAGGTGAAGATGCACAACGTCGCTCAGAGCTATTTTGACACTGCTGCCCATATGCACGTATTACAGTGCACTAGAGCTGAGCCGTCAAGATGATGCAGCAGCGCTGCCTCCCGAAGGCGCGTCTCCACCGCCCGCCAGCCGCGGAGGTCTCCCCATCAGAATGAGGTGTGTGGCGTGCTGCGGCACGCTTGGGTGTGTCCACTCGCGTTCTTCGATCACCTGGAAACCATGTCTGCAAGCAAGCTCACACGCGTGCACGCACACCCACACGCAATTGTCGCGAGCTCAGCACATGTACTTCAACACACGTTGGCTGACACACCGCTATGCGCTCGGTGTGTCGCAAGGCTCCAGGCAACAAAAGCGTTGCCAGCGTACAAGTGCTGGGTGGTGCCATCAATCCATCATGTATCATGCATTCATGCTGCTTGCGACAATGTGACGAACGCTGCCATGCAGCATAATCGCTGCATTCTCCCCGGCAGCGCAGACCCGGGCGTACTGTGCACAGCATGACGGTCCCATTCCTCAACACGTGGCCCGTTGTGGACACCACACAGCTCCTGCTGTACTCCCGTTTTGGCTCACTTCAGGCACCCTCTACCCACTGCTCGTAGTGCTCATTTCACAGCATGCGCATTCGATTTGTACGGGGTCCACTTGAGGAGGGAAAGGGTGTATGGTTGAGGGACCGTGAGGGGGTCACCATGCTATGACTACAAGCAGCAGGGCTGCATACCAAGGTGGTTCCTGTACCCCCCCCTCCTGATCCTCAATTATCCAACCTTTTGGGGGGTGGAAGCTGATCGGCCATCAGTTCCACACTGACGCACGTTTGTGGCTAGTTATGGGCCATGGTTTCATGCAGTTGCTCACCGCTCGTACAGCGCCACGTTGCGTGCGTTGGTGGCCTCAAGGAAAGACCACCGGCCGGCCGCATCCGCCTCTGCCAACACCATGCGTAGCAGCTGGGAGCCCAACCCTGCGGCGCACACGTGATGGAAGCAGGGGCACGGGTGCGTGTTGAGTATTGCGTGCAGAGCCAGGTACGCAGCTGCATTTGTGGGCCGGGATAATCCTATGGGAGGTGCATGCAGTCAGCATGCAGCTGCATGGCGCAGGCGGCATATCAGCAACCATGTGCTGCGGGGCACTATCGAGCCGGCATAACTTGCAGGTCTGGGCAAAGCACCGGTACCGCCACGAATTAAGTTGATTGCACAGCAGACATTCAGCAGGCACTGCCCGCAGGAAACGTATGGTATGGTGCACAGACTTGCACGTTACCATTGCTTCACCTGAACCATCAGCACACGCCTGGGCAAGCCCAGCAGGCCGTTCACAAATCCAAACAAACGCGTAACAGCCAGCGCAGCGCCACACCCAGCCAACCTGCGTGTCGCACCTTTGCTTTGGCTACCCGGCAGCGTGGCGAGCAGTGCGATGTACTGGAACGGTCCGCAGTCCTGAGGTGCGGTACAAACAGCGCAGCACAGAGCGCAGCAAAAAGCGCAGCACAGCACAGCATGGTGGCTGCAGCACTACTGGTTTGTGTTGTTTTCTTGTTGGTCGCTCATGCTCAGTCGCCAGCTCGCTTGAAACTGTTGCTGTTGTCACAACCACTGGCGCCTTCTCATACAACGTTAACAGCGCTTTCGAGTGTGCAGCACAACATGATCGTACACGGTGGAGTCGGCGGCGCGCACCTTGCAGGGCCGTCCCTGACCGTAAGCAGGCCAGAGCATGGGCAGCAAACATTAAACACATTGACCTTGCACAACAAACAAGCATTTCCCGGGCATCACCACATGCATGTCTCGGCCCAACGCATCACATGGCTGACACAGACGATCACATCCGCATGCTGCTGACGACCACGCACCTACCTGTATGAACTGCGCCTTCTTCCCACCCCAAGTGTCCAGATAGCTTATGAAGTCCTCACGCAAGCTTGCAAGCTCTGGGCGGTTGCTCTCTGCGAACTCCCCGTACCCCGGCGCTAGCGACTCGTTGGGGGACGTGTTTGACTCATCGCCCTCATCGTCGCTGGCTGCAGCGGCACCAACACCAGGTTGGCCAGGACCTGACTTAGGCGAGCATCCGGCACGTTTCAAATACGACAGGAGCAAGCCACGGGACAGCGTGCAGGGCCTCACCTGCCGCGTCCGACTTCACATATGTCATACACACAGAATCTCCAAGGCGCAGCACACACGGCTCGTGCGCGTGCCCGTAGGCCACATTAAGGCCTATCAAGTACCAGCGCCTATTGTAGTAGCTTGGGTCCTTGCAAAAGAAACTGTTGTTGGGGTCCGCTGCAAAGGTCTGCGTGCACGCAGTCAACCAGCAGCAAGAGCCCGTTGCCTGGAATATTGCTTAGCTGAAACACGTGCTTTACGGCATCAAAGTAACAAGCCTGACCTTGGCAACTATTTGTGCACACTCCTCCGTGGCTGCCCGATCATCAATCGGCGTGAACCTGCGGACTCCAGCCGGGGCGTCAACCACCGCCATCACGTCGGTGCTTCGACCACTGGTGCTTGCCGATGAGCTCCCAGATACACCGGAGTAAACACGGCGGTACGCTGTTACTGCTCTGTGCAGCAATAACCTGCACGTAACAGCTGCTGGTCCGGTCAGTGTTATGTGGTTGTGAGGACGCTGCAACGCGTGGCGCATGGTCAGGGGCACCTTAAACCACAAACCTGCTCAGGTCAGTGACAGAACTGACATGACAAAGATTACATTGCAACTCCAAACGCTTGCCGTTTCCCGCCCTGACTCATGTCACTATGACATCATGAAGTGATCATTGACCCCATGCTGGATGCTGGGCATACGTCGTACAAGGCGTACTGCGCTGATCACTGGATACATTATGGATCATGTGCGGCAGCAGAGATGCACGGCTGCGCGCTGCATCTGCAGTCCGACACGCAGCATGGCTTGCACGCGCACTGCCATGATGCGTGGACAGGATGGGCCCATGCGTGATGGGCGCATAGCATACAACATGACAAGGCCTGACGTGCGCCACTCGAGTATGCCTGCAAGCCCAACGTGGTTGGTAATGGCGCGTCCTGACAGTCATGCCTTGCAGGCCAGGTACAAACCTGCCTGAAGCGCGCAGCCTACGATTCAAGGTCTGCGTTTAGCGCATGCAGGTGAGGGGCACTTGATGTGCAATATTCAGGTGTGCATGCCCGTCACTGATGTACCCTTCTGCACTGTTCCACCACTTGCAGCCGGTCCGTTCGGATGAAGCTGACGAGGATGGTTTAGTCATTCGCACCAATGAGCCTGAAGATATCCTGCTAAGTCTTCCAACCCGATCTAGGATGTACCCAAACACTCTTGTAACACTGCTGTTGCTCTACCCAACACCCTCCCTTGTCTTGCACTGATAATCCGTTGCGTCCGCCCTGCCAGCGTCGATCTAACAAACGCTGCGTAGAGATACCGACCTGCGTACGGCCTCAACGACAGTAGGATTGCAAGCTGCAAGGGGCCTTTTCCACTGCTATGGGGACCCGTATTTGCTTCAGCGACATAGATGGCACCATCATGCACGACCCAAATGAGCAGGACCGAGTAAGTGTGTCCGTGTTTGTTTGCACATCGTTATGAGGCTGTTCAGAGGTTGTTCTACTGACTGCTGAATTGTTCACTGCTGCACACAGGATGCTGAGATTCTGCTGACCCCGCCATCTGCAAGCGGGCGACAGGTGAGTCTGGCAGCCTGAGGAACAAGGCTCCACACAGGCGTGCTACTGCATAAGGATGAGACGCGAAGCACTTCAGCAACGAGTATTTGCCCTGCTGTGTGCTCTCCTTTTGTGTAGGGCGCGATCTCGGCCAAGACCTTGCACAAAGTTGCGGGCCTGAGGGCTCGCGGGGTGAAGTTTGTGGTGATAACAGGAGCAAGGTTATCCACCCTGCTGATGAGGCTTCCTTACCTGCCTGAAGCAGATGCTTTCGTGTGCGAGAATGGTGAGTGGCGTTGCAACCGGTCATTGACAACACTCCCACTCAATTTTGGGAGATGGCTCTGCGGCTTTATTGCAGGCTCGGAAACTCACTCATTGCGACTCCCGCCACGTTCTTCCTTCAGGTGGCAGGATATTCTATCCAGGAAGTCCGCTGCCAACAGGTCAGAGCACGCGCTGTATGCTTGACACGTTCGCCTGCCAGGTCGCCTGCCTGCGAGTTTACCTGACTGCGAGTTGGCCCACTCCCACTTCCCAAATAAGCCCCTTGCAATCCGTTGCCCTGTGCTTCGCTCGCAGCCTGCCCTATCACCGAGGATGCGGAGTGGCGTTCCGTGCATGACGAAACCGCGGGCCCCATCACGCAGGACTGCACCATGCCTGCGGATCGCACGGTAGGGTCCTGAGACAGGCGGTGTGCATCAAGAATATGCCATGAGTCCGGGAAACAGTGTCATCGCTCATTGATGTGTGTGCAGGAGGGCCTTGCTGGAAATTGACTGATTGATTGATTGGATTACGTGGTCAGGGCTGGGGCCCCGTGGGAAGCCAGCAACAGGCCGTGATGGCCAGTGACCACCTATGCCAGCGCAGAGGATCAAGCACAGCATGGCAGGTGCATGGGAAGCACACCTCAAACAAGTTCGCTCACGCACAAAAGCGCCAACAACAGCTCGCACATGACAAGCAATTCACGCCCATGCACGCGGGTGGGGGGGAGGACTCCACAACTCCTCAGCGCAGCACGCACATGACATACGATTCAATCGGTTGCACACAGTTTAACGCCCGTGCATGCTGAGCACTTGTGATTGGGCAAACATGCCATGCGCTTGCGAACTGCGACGCACCATCTTAGCCAGCTGCGTTCAGACTGGGTGTTGAAGCACTCCACTGCACCCATCACAATTCGCACTTCCTGATCACAGCTGCTTTCAGTCACTGGGCCTGGCCTACAATCCACAAACGTATCGCAAAAGTCAGGTCCGCCTGAATGGAACACGGCGAGAAGCCGCGGGGGGATGAGAGTCAAAGTGTGTATCAGTTTATGGATTGCAAGGTGTGTCTTGTGTGGCGGTGCATGCACAGGGCACGCTGTGGGAGCTTTACCGCTCGCTGCTGAAGGACGGCTGGCTGCTGGACGCGAACGGGTACACCACCAGCTTCAGGTGAGCGCCACGTTGCGCGCACATACGCACCCACACCCACACGCACACCCACACGCACACACACCCACACATGGCATCATTCCACATGTAAGCACAACCTGCGCTGCAGCTGGTCACGCCTTTGCGCTGGTGTCGTGCGTTTGTGCAAACTTTACGTTGCTGGTACTCCAGCTGTGACTGCTGTCGCCGCACAGTCCAGGGCACCACGGTACATCCCACCCCATGCACCCCTGTTGTGTGCTACTCGCACTGTCTCCACAGGCATTGCTGGCTAGGAGTCGGCGCAGCATGGCCTTGCCTTTGCAAGGAGTAGGCCAGTGCATTGATGCGTGCCATGCAAGGCACCCCGCTGCTTCGGAGCATGACACACCACCTGGCTGAGCAGTAGGCAGCCAAGCCAGGAGCGGCAAGAAACGAATGCATGGGGGTTCGCACCTGATGGCCTGCAGGATACATGCCAAGAACGGCAAGACCATGCCGGAGCTGCAGGCCCTCACCTCCACATCCACGCCCACTGGGCTGTCCTCCTCGTACAACCTGGGGGCA
>BDDA01000254.1:109332-137190 GCA_001662385.1 Chlamydomonas asymmetrica | reverse complement strand
GCCTTCCCCCACCGCCGCCGCCGCCGCCGCCACCCCTGCCGCTGCCGCCGTCGCCGTTCCCTCCACCACCCAGCCCCCGGCCTCCGCCCAGCCCCACGCCGCCGCCGCCGGCACCGCTAGCAGTACTCACCATACCGCCGCCGTACATTGCAGGCGCAGAACAGGACGCCATAAGCGGTGAGACCTTGAATCCCAATCAGCGATGCGCAACACTCCTGAGCTGCCATGACTGCAAGGCCATGCTGCATTACCGTACCCAAACCCCTGACCCCGAACCCCTGAAGTCCCGATGGACACTGATAGGGGTTCAGTGTGTAAACTGTTAGCCAGGAAGCGGCATTGCGGTCGCTGTGCGCTCATTTGCTCCACCTGCGCCTGCACCTGCATCTGTCTGATCTGTCTGCCTGGTGGTCCTCTCCGCCCGCTCTGCTTGCATGCAGTCCTTTACGTGGAGCAAGCAGTGACATTCACTAATATCGACAACCCTACCGTCGCCCACCTCGCTACCTTCTTCCCTGGAGCGACGAGCGTCGCCGTCACAGCGCAGTACGCCTCTGTGCCAATCAAGTATGGCTTCACCTAGCACGCATGTGCATGCAGCGCATGCTGTGCACATTGGGCAGCATCCGCACTGCCAGGCTTACCAACTGCAGGCGCTGAGTGTGTTCAGGATGGCAGGCGACTGCCGGCTTGCGTGGCATGCGTACTGCCTGGCATCCGCCTTTATGTTCATGCGTGGCGGGATAGGTGCTTTGGGGCAAACGCCAGTCAGGATAACGCATAGTATACTGACAGTGTATAAGCACCCTCGTAAGCTGTAAGCCCGTAACGCACTACCGTTAGGGCCCCTCAAAGTCCACCTGCCAACACCGCCCATCCCATGCGTGCTAATGTCCGTTGACATTGCCCGTATCGCGTGGAATTGCATCATGTGTGGATTCACAGGGTGGCAACATCTGTGGGGCTAATGGTGCCTATGGAAACGTCCGTGGATGGGTCCGGCCTCGCCGCCGTGTCTTGTTCAGGCAGCTTCCTGTCCAGCTTCCTGGCGGCGCTCGTGCGGGACAGCAGCCTGCCTGCGTCCTATTTTGGCGAAGTGCAGTGCAAGGTCCTGGATGACGGCACCTCGTCCAATACACCCTCCGGCAGTGGACGCCGGCGCTCCTTATTGGACACCTCATTGTCATCTCACAGGCCATCACCCTTGCAGCCATCTGCATTGTCTAAGGAGCACGAGTTGGCAGTGCTCGGGGCCAGCAGGGTCAGCACCGAGGAGTCGGACGAGGGCGATGACCTCAGCAGCGGTACAAGCGGTATTGGCGGCCGTGGTATTGCACAATACCACGGGCATGCTGCGGTGGGAGGCCTTATGAGCCGGACCAGCGGGGACGATCTGTTGATGCTGTTGGCAACCGGCGGCGGTAGCGCGGCCATGACCCCGCAGCGCCGCCGACACCTTGCGCAAGCCACGTACAATGAGTATGGCACGGACAGCACAAGGAGGGTGGGCGGGCGCACGCTACTGCAGTCATCGTCACCCGTCTCCAATACCGCTGCTACGGATCCCTGTGCAAACCCATCTCTTCAGTTGACTCTCAGCCTGACGCTGCCAGCAGATGCGGATTTGAAGGCAATCGAGAAGCAGATTGTTCGGACCATCAACGGCTGGCCCACGAACAGGGCGGCAGCAGCAGCGCCGCCTCCACCCTTAGCCATGGGGGGTGCGGCGGCTGCTGTGCCCAACGTGACGACGATGCTCGACATGTGCACGGTGGACTTCACGGACGTGACGGACAAAGTGGATGTGAGTGGGGTCCTGTGGCATATGCAAAGGTGACACATTGGCAAACACGCATGCTGAGCGGCGTGGAAATGATTGTGCTTTCATATACTTATCACATTGCACGCATCGTCACTGGTTGTAATGCGCCAGTCTGTGTACAATGCACGTGGACAATACCGCAGCGTCGTGCTGTGGGATGATGTGCATTTGCACAATTATCAATACCGGTGTTGTGCACAGAGATGGCTCTAATTGTTCGTTTTGTTGTCCATACCTAGGCTCCCTTTCAACACCAAAACACGGTAAATACACCTGCAGGTCCTCGCGACCTACCGCGTCCCGCTTAACACGCTCGGCACTAACGCCTACGCCAACCAGTGCAAAGTGGTCGTCGACAGCACCACGCCCGACACAACAGGCGGAAACTCAGGCACCTCCACCGCCGTCATCAGCGGCATCCCTGTGGAGTGCACCGTCGTGCTGGCTGCCAAGCAGCAGCTCTCGCACGACACGCCGCCGCCGCCGCCGCCCCAGAAAAAAGGTGGCGGCCTGCCCATCATCGTGCTCGTGGTCATAGTCGCGGGCCTCGCGTGCCTGCTGTGCATGCTGATCCTGCTGTTCGTGGTGTATCGTCGGAGGAAGCGGAAAGAGCAGGAGCAGAAGCTGGAGGCAGTGGAAAGATCCTCAGCTTCCGATCCAGGGGCTGCCGCTGCTGTCGGTCCAGCGCTGATTGGTTCACAGGAGGTGCAGGATATGGCGCGGGCGGCGGCGCGGACGGCGCTGCCGGCGCACGGCGGCAGCCGCCGCTGGACCGCCTTTGCGCCGCGCGGCTTGCCGCTTAACATGGACCTGAACGCGGGGCTGCCGGATGGCGAGGCGCGGCCGGACGGGGGCGCTGGGGGCGGAGGAAGGGGCAGGGAGCTCCCGCCCAAGCTGGCCAAGGAGCTGCGCAGGTGCGCACAGTGACGCATCACGCGCGCCAGCCGCAAAAATCGCACCCTCCCTGTTGCAAACCTGCAGTTTGTTGTAATACGGTGCCATATCCTCTGTGAGGCATCCTTTCAGGTGGTAACTTAAACGCACGCCTGCTGCACATGTGCATGTATAAGGGATCTTGTTAACCTTGTCCTGGTTGTGCTCGTTTGCTTGCAGGATGTTGTACCAGCAGCGGCCGGCGCTTGGTGCCCAGCCACGCGGCAGCGGCGTCGACACGCCCGACACCACGCCGCACCCCAGCCGCCTCTTCTACGCCCGCAACCCCGCCGCCGCCGCCCCCCGCAACACCGCTGTCCCCTGGCCTGCGCTCTCACAGCCCCTTGAGGCAGCGACTGCCGCTGAGAGCCCCAGCGCCAGCCGGCCTCCCAGCCGTCTCGCGGCTCATTCCGCCCCCGGAACGCCTCCGCCGGCGACAACGTCTGCAGTGATGGCGGGCCAGGAGCAGGAGCCGCCCATGCGGCGTTCAGACATGGGTGCTGCGGCTGGCACGCCCTCCCAACAGGCGCGGCGCGCCGCGCTTGTGCGCTGGCGCAGCCTGCAGGATGTGGGCGGGAGTGACGACGCTGCAGAGGCGTCTCCTTCACGTGGCCATGGCACAGAACCTGATATTGAAGGTATTCCGGAGATCCCCAGTGCTGCTGCCAAGCTGCCTGCTGTGCAGCGCGGGGGTGCGTCCCGCAAGTGGCTCTCCCTGCGAGACACCCCGGTAGAAACACCGTCGGCAGCTGCAGCGGACCCTGAGCACGCTCCGGCTGCTGGTGCTAACACTGAGCAGCAGCAGCGGCCATCTGCCAGTGGCACCGGGGCCAGGCGCTTACTCAGCATGCGCCGCCCGAGCGGTTCAGCGGTTCCGGAGCCGGACGATCTGCCCGCCGAGACCATGCCCTCGGCAGAAGGGGAAGGAGGGGAAAGGCGCGAGCGGGTATCGTCGTCCGGGCGAGGCCTGTGGGAGCGAGCCAGCCGCGCCAGTAAGCGCCTCTCGTCGTCAATGAAGTGGACTTCGCTCCGGGGCAGCGATGACGGCGGCGGCGGCACCGCCGCCGGCCGCCGCCGCACCAGTGACTTTGGTGATGCCGTCCTGCCCCTGCCCCCGATGGCGTACAACGCGGCGTTCCGGCCAGACGACGCCACACGCACGCAGCCTGGCTCGGGGCAGGAGGCCGGAGGTGCTGCGGTGGTGGTGGACGACGTTGTTGATGCGGCGTTGCCAGCGGGGCTGCGCGGTGCGCTTGAGGGGGTGAGCAGCGCACCGCTGTCGCCCTCGGTGGCTGGCCAGGCGCGGCTGCAGCGGTCCGGGAGCCCCTCCGAGCAATCGTCGTACAACGGCGGCGCCCGGGCGCAGGGGAATAATCAGCCGCTCGCTGCGTATCCGTCTGAGCCACCTGGTGCGACTGCTGCTGACCGACCAGCTGCTGCTGCTGCTGCTGACACCAGCAGCATCAATGATGAAAATGGTGACGATGTGAGGATTGCCGCTTGGGTGCCCGGTCGCGTGTCCGCACGTCGGCATACGCTCACCGGAGTTCCCAACAGCCGGCTGGACGGCGCGGGCAGCAATAGCACCAGCCGCCTCAGTGCAGGCAGCAGCAGCGGCGGTGGTATCCTGCCGGTTACTGAGACCGGCTTGGGTGCCGGTGCTGCTGGTGCCAACGGCGGCGTGCGGGCGCGTATGGCGGCGCTGGTGCGTGTTGTCAGCGGCCGGGCGCGCTCCCCAGCTGCAGTGCTGGCGGAACCTCCTACAAGCACCTCTCCTGCATACCGTGCAAGCGCCAGCGGTGCGCTAGGGGCGTCTCCCAGTCGACTCGGCAGCCCTGCTTTGGCCGGGCCGGCAGCCTCCGGGGGCGCCGGCGGCAGCCGATTCGGCCAGCCCCAATCCGCCAGACGGCGCGCAACCCATTCAGACTCCGGCACGGCTGCCAGCAGCAACAGCAGCAGCCCTGTCATGTGGTCCCCCGCTGCACACCAATATGGCGCCGAAGCTGGCAACGGGGCTGCTGCCCTTGGTGCTGACGACACGTTGGGCGGAAGCCGGTCAGCCACCCCAGTAGCCATCGGTGAGGCTGCGGGTTTTCCTGCTGGGCTCGCCGGTGCTACATCCAGCCCCGGCTTACACGGCTCTGCTAGCAGTAGGAACATACGTGCGCCTTGGCGACTCGCCCTGCCGGATGGTGGTAGCGACCGCAGCAGCCCAAGAAGTCCACGAACACCCAGCGACCTCAACTGGGCCGCTGGCGGATCGGAGGATTCCAATAACGGCATCAAGGCACGAAGCGCAGCGATGCCCCTCCCGGGAGGTGCACACAGGGCAGGATCCATGATCCTGGACCCAGCGCCGGCGCCGGCGTCCCCGGCCTCGCCTGCCATGTTGCTCCCGCCCAAATCACCGTGGGAAGATGCTGATGCTGATGCCAATGCTGACACGCTGCGCGATGCGCCTGTTTCTGGCGGGTCTTTTCGCGGGGGCCGCGACCGTGAGGCCGCCCGGCGGTCGTGGCCCGCGCTCTCGGCGGCCGCCATCCACGGCGCCAGGCCTGGCAGCGGGAGGAGGGGGGGCGGCAGCGAGGGCGATGCCGTGAGTGGAAGCAACCGAAGCAGCCCTGCTGGTTCCATAAGCTCCGGGGACGGTCGCGATGCTGAGGCTGGAATTTCAGCACAACAGCAGCAGCAGCCACCGCCTGCATTACGGCTGCGGCAGCAGCACCAACCTGACCAGCCCCCCTCTGTTGGAATTGTATCGCCCGCCTCTCCTCGCGAGCCCTCCCTGCTGGATATGATGGAATCCAGGGAGGGCTCCATGGTTCAGGCAGCAGCGCCGACGCCTGCAGTGGACGCGCGTCCACCCGGCAGCCCTGAAGCCGAGGCGCTACCCAAACCCTCCCAAGCAAGCCCGGCTGCGGGGCGCCAGCTGCATCAGCGGTCGTTGCCGGAGGGCCCGTTGCCTTGGCCGCCGCCACCGCCACCGCCACCGCCAGCCCAAAATGCGTTGTCGCCGTCGCAGCGGCGCCAACCAGCAGAGGAGGGTGGGCGCCCTCGGGGGGGCTGGCTACAACCGCTCACACCGGTGGAGGCACCCCAGACGACCGCACGTTCCGCTGAGATTGAGGAACCGGATTCCATCTCAGCTCCGGAACCAACCGGGATGCGAAGCACTCAGCAGCAGCGCGACCGGCCATCCTCTGCGTTTGGGCTGGCGTTTTCCGCTGTTGCGGCAAGCGCGGCCGAGCAGCCGGCTGCAGTACGGGTTGAGCAGGATCAGTACGACGCAAAAGCGGTACAGGACAGCATGTTGAGGGAGATCAGCCCTTCCCGTAAGCCGCCGCCGCTTCTGCCGCTGCAGCAACAGGGGCAGGGGCAGGAGCAGACCCCGCCACCGATCGCGGCCCAGACAGGAGTGGAGCTCATTGCCCAAGCTGCACGCAACGCGATGCGAGCTCGCATGCACCGCCAGGCGTCGTCCTCCATGCCCCATAGTGCTACTGATGCCCAATCCACCATGGCCACAACATCTGGCAGCAATCACGACAGCAACGCAGACCACGCTGGTGCAAGGAACAATGGTGATGATGGTGTTCGTGCTGGTGATGATGGTGATGGTGCTGGCGGGGCAGCTGACGTACGTAAGGGCAGATCGCCCCCAAGGGGGATGGGCGGCAGCAGAAGCTTGGCGCCACGGCCCACCTTCGGCCGTAGCCGCAGCCGCGGCCGCAGCCGCAGCCGTGGCCGGCTGTCAGTGCGGCAGCAGCGGCAGCTGTCCCCGTCCCCTAACCCCTTCGAGGGTCTGGCAAGCGATGATGAGGACGCCAGCATGCCAACACACCCCGCTGAGAATGATTCAGATGTTTCCGCACCTTATGACACACTCTCCGCTCCAGCACTGCAAACGCTGCCGCCGCCGGTCCTTGCCACCACCGGCGTGGAATCAATCGCCCAGGCGGCACGCACCGCGCTTCTGCTGCGGCAGCAGCGCCAGTCGCACCCGCTGAGCAGCGCAGGCACAGTAAACACCGCGGCGGAGGATAAGCAGCCGCCGAATGCAGAGCGTACGATTGGACAATCAGAGGAGGAATCAACCACTGGGGGATCAACCCCTGCAAGCCAGCTGCCGGCTGCCCCGGTAGGACTGTGCGGGGTGGGATTGGGGCAGCGGGCTCTCAACAAGCCAGGACGGCCGCTCGGGGGCAGGAGCAGGAGCAGGTCCAGAGCAGAGAATGCCTCGGTGGCATTTGACCTTCCTGGCATACAGCAAGATTATGAAAGGGATGATGCTAATGGCCTGCCCAGCTAGGCAGCAGGTTGTTTGACGAACAACCTCGTGTACCATTCGGTGCAGCCCGCACGAACATAACTGCGGCCACCGTGCATGCGGTCTACCTCCCTGACCTGGTGAATTTGGGGGAATGAATGTATGTATTGACCAGCCCATGTCAGTGTGCTTGGGACTGCAGTTGTGGTCTGCGCTGGCGCTATCAGCCTATCGCTATACCCGGCTAACTCGGCTATCCGTACGCTCATCGTACCGTACTTGTGGAACAGCTTAGCGCCATGACATACCCTACGTGGTTTACATTTTTGGACGCCATGCCAATCAGCATGGCAGCATCGCAAGCGCAGTAGTGATTAGCACTGATTGTGCATGGCTGTAGGCACTACTTTAAGTAATGAATCAGAAGATCAGACGGGTTGGACCTGCGTTGCTTTTTGTTTGTGCCACGTGGGCAGAGATATGTGCCCTCAGAATTGATTGCAATTTAGCGGTGCGTTTGCCGTGCATGGCGCTACCTGAATATCGACCCTGCCTGAGGGTCCCTCCGGACAGCGCACGACTGGTTTGGATGGCCCGGCACGCTCGTCTGCCGGACCTTCCCATGGATAATTTCTGTTGTATTTGCAACTCTGGCACTCGCGTACACGCGCTAAAATGATGACCACCCTGCACCAATGCCTGCGCTTTTCCAGCCAATCCGCTTTCCGTTTCCTAGTTTGGATGAACACACTGACGCACGCCTTGCCGCCAACAACACTCAGCCAGTCTTACAAGTTACAACTCGGGGGTATACTCTTGAACACCAGTGCTTGGTATCGGGGTGGACTTGCTTGCCAGTACTTAACTTTCATTCAAAAGACACCTTGTTTTGCCTGAGTGTTTTGCCTGAGTGTGTTGGACATGACAGCTTCCGTAATGAGCGCCGTGCAGGGCAGATGCGCGGCACTGTGTCGACATTCTCCAAGCCTATTACTGGACAACGACACGAACAGCACCTGACAATCATGCATCCTTCAAAGCACAAGCACTTGCTATCTGCCAGGTATACACGTTATGCTATGTCACACCAGGAGCGTGTCAGCCAAATGGTCAATGCACCCTCCCTGGTTTGTGCTTGGTGCATGGAGGGCGGGATGATCCGCAGGCTGCAACGGTGTGTCGCCGCTGCAAGACGCCCTCGCAAGCGGTCGAGGCGCAGCCTGTCAGGTCTACTGCCGTTCAGTATGCCATGCAGCATTTTACGGTGCAGTGTAGCCAGTGTTGGTGCATAAACTACAGTGGTGCGACGCCTGCTCATGCGGGTTAGGCAATACCGGCTGCCATGCCAGCACCGGAGGCCTGTGTGTAGCCATGAACACATGCAATGCATACAATGCACTTGCCAGTTAACAAATGAATGATAATACATCCGTGATGGGGGGGTGGGGGAAGAGGAGGGCAGATGCATACAATACACCTACCTACACCCTAACGTCCATGTGCTATCACTATACAGGTCAAAACACCTCTGTCAGCATGGCTTCCTTCTTGATCCAGCCTATGAACCGGCTGGGTATGCACCCGCTGCGTGCAACTTCATGCATGGGCCAGCATCGTGGCGTTGTCATATATCGGAGTTCATGAGCCGCTCCTCAATCAGCGCAATGCAGTGGCCCAAGCTGGTGTCCTTGTGCATGGCATCCGCCAAGTCCTCCTGCAGCAAGCACATCACAACGAATCATTAAGTCCGAAGCACAACACACCAGGTCAACTGCTCCAGTGGCACTGGGCATTGAAGGATCAGTACGGCACACACCGACTCATACACGTTGTGCGGCAGCTGCCAGATCAGCCCAGACAACACCGCGCTCGCCATCGTCAGGTGCAGTCTCTGACCTTACACATACTATATGAACAAAAGAACAGGATGGCCCCGTGGGCGCTCTTCCTGACACACAGAATGTCACACGCCGGGCGCGCTTCCTTGCTGCGTTACACGTGTCTTGCTGGCTGCGCCGGCAGTGCTCTTGTCGGTTGTTGTCCTTTTATTGCCATGCATCTTGTACAGCTGCTGCATTCTGTGCTGGGGTACAGTATGTAACAGCTGGCTCTTTGGACCAGCAGTACAAGCACGGAAACGCTGCAGGCAAAGATATATGCAAATGGAATGGGAGCCGGGCCGGCAGCTTGTGAGCATGAAATAGATGCCACAAAATCTCCCAAATTGCCAGCCTGCTGCCCACTACATCAGCACTCACATGCAGTTGTTGGTGCCTGTTGAGGATGTCAAGCGTGTTGACGGTCGCCCACAACAGCTCAGCCCTGCCCTTGGTCTTGGTGCGCTGCAGATGGAGCAACCGCAAGCCATGTTGAGCGCGACACAACTAGGCAACGCGCCACATGTGCAAGTGAACACACGCCAACACTGCCGGTGTGGCCAAGACGGCGCGAAAACAAGAAATCCACTTATGTCATCCACTCTGCTCCATTGCTAATGCACTGCCTCGATTCACACGTGCTCAATTGCTCATGCACCACCTTGCAGCCAGTGACAATGTTGCTTGCTCATTCAAGGGGGGACCTGCTGCTGCAACACCATGCATAATTCATTGCATGAAGGTGCTACTGACGTGTGCTTGCCAAAGCAACAACATACACCGCTTTGATTGAGGGGGTGATCATACTGACCTTGAAACGCCGAACCGTGCCCTCAAGGCTTTTCCTGTCACTGGCATCACCGCCCCAATCACCGGCGGTCGGGCGCAACTCGGTTAGGATGCCCGCGAGCGTTATACACATATCCCTGCCAGGCAGAGGGGCACAACACCGTATGCGTACACAGTCAGCACGAGCCCAAACAACAGAACATGCTCAATGCTCCTTGAGCTGCACACATGCTACGACATGCAAGGCAGGCTAGAGTGTTTAAATATCTTGATCTAACGTCCTCATGCAGCCACAGGCACATTGCATTGTTCGCTTGCTAACTCATTCACCTCTCTAGCGTGCGCCTGGTGTGAGGCGACAGCCGCGTCTGCACTGCCTGAATGAACTCGTTGCAGCGCGCCTTGCCAAAACGTATATAGGCGACGTTGTCGTTCATCACATACCCTATCGGGAGGACTCCCATCAGGTAGGCCACCAGGAAGTGAGCCGCCTCATGCACAGCTGCATGTCGCCTGAAATGCTCCTGATATAACTCCCATAACGTCTTAGGCGGCGCGCTACCCTCACCAGCACCAACATCATGCTTGCCGGCGCCCTCTTCCAGTGCATTTTGTAATGCCTGTGCTGCCTGCTCGTGTTGCGAAGTCCTTTCCAGGAACGACTCGCGCCATTGGCGCTTCTGCAAAACCCGATGAGGCATCACAACACATACAGCTTTTCAACCCAGCTGCTCACAGTCACCAGGCAGCCCATGGGAGATGTGCATACATGCCGCATGAAAAAGGAAATGCACGCCAAGTGGAGCAAAGTGGCTACACAGGGCTGACAACATGCTGTACGGAAGGGATGGTGCGTGGCATACAGTACCACACCTAGAACGCTGTAGTGCACTTGGTGAGGTGGATCATGCATCGGTGCGGTGCGTTACACTTACTTGCACCTTTCCAGCCAGGGTCGAGACTGCCCTCTAGATGCAACAGAAATGCTTCATGTTCATAATTCTGATACTCATGATGTAGTGAGGGCAGGTAGTTGTTTAGCCAGTTGTTCCAGCATTCAATCACATATATGCCACGCAAACCGTGCATGCACGCGCAGAGCTGTCCTGCTTACATACCGGGGGGAGCGTGTCCGGATCAATGACGATGCCGTGACTGCAGAGGATACCCGCTGGGTTGTAGTCATGCCGCGGCGCCTGCATGTATGCGTGCATACATGTGTGCAATGTCAGCGCAGTCTATGATTGGCATGTGCGTATGGTGCAGCAGTCAGCACAGGCACAGCACAGCAGACGGTGCACCCCAACACCCCCAACCATGTGGTAGATGCATGTAACTACCAACATAGATTCAGATTCAGATTTATTTTGCACTTGGAGCTTTCTAGCCGAGGCCAACACTCCCCTCTAGATGAGGACCGGAAATCGCTCGCGGGTGCGAGTCAAGCAGCTAGCAGGCAACAACCGACCCACACGACACGCGCAAGACCATGCATGGCCTTACCGGTATAGGCATTCTTAACACCTCCTCGTGCATGCATGTGTACATGCAGAGAATTGTGCGGTCACACATCACCGCTCGCCTCACACTCTTGCATCACGCACGCACCTCGCGGGCCGCTCCATATGAACGCAGTATGCCAGCATCTTTCAGCTGATCAATCAGGCGCAGCGGCTGCAGGTTACCCCCTCGTTGCTGCAGCAGTCTGTCCAGCAGTTGCGTCACTGGAAACGGCTGTGTCGCTTCCAGTTCCTCATATTGGACGATCGCACAGAGTGTTGCATGGCTCAACGGCTCCGAGGGGTCACACAAAGCATCTTGCGGCTCAAAGTGGGGCACCATGGCATCCAGCAATGCCATCGCAGCACGCAGATGGAGCAGGTTGGTCGCTGGTTCGACAGCAATTTGCGAAGGTGAAAGGGGCTGTTGCACTGTCTGCTGCTGTTGCCGCGGACCCTGAGACTGGTTTCGGGTCTGTCCACGCAATTGTCCACGCCTTCGCCTTTGCTTTGTCTGCGGCTGCTGCTCGACTGCTGGGGCAACGGTAGGCGGAGAAGAAGAGGACGCTCCCAGCTCTGAACTGCTAGAGCATATGTGCAACCCATACCTGCCAAGGTCAGACGACTGTACACACGTACCAACCTGCATGCACGAGATGCAGGACGAAACCAATTAACAGTTTCATAACGGAGGGTGCTCCTCCAACCAATGTCAGACAACAAAAACGTAATGTTAGATGATTTGTTGAGTTTTCAGCATCCTGTCGGGTTGCCTTGTGTACACCCTTTACGCTGTTCATTCTGATCGTCAGAAGTCAGGCAGTCACTTCATTTCAACAATTGCCAGGCGAGCTGTATGGAGGGCTTGTTTACACTGAAGTTCAGACCCTGGTCTGCAACGGTGCAGACCAGGGTTCGAGAGCTCATTCGAGTGGTCAAATTGCAGAGCCCGAGTATCTACCACCAGCTAGGCCGGGAGTCGCTTATTAACGGCCTGGCGAGGTTTTCAGAACGCTGTCTAAAGTTCACACACACGCTTTTCATCCCTAATTTGCTTGCTTTGGTGTAAGCATGTTGTGACACACGTGGGCTCTTGCTAGCACTGCTGACTGGTCTCGCACGAGGTTCCCCTTGCTGCTGGGTGGCACCAATCAACTCTGCAGCACAGTGGGGGCGGCCAACCCCCATACAGTAGGCCATACAGCTGGCCAGGCTACACATCTCACCTCGGCTGAAATGCCCAGCAGGCTCAGCAGGCTGGGGCATCGCAGGTCGACGCCCCAATTTACGCCCCACAACGCATGTTATGACTGGTTCAACGGTGAGCAACCTCTGAGACTCACCTTTGCAATATATGGTGCCCGCGAAGTACCGAACGGCCGCCCAGCCACCAGCTGACGCTGCTGTGTTGCTCCGGCGGCGCTGCTGCTGACGTAGCTGCTGGTGCGCGGACCCGCTGCTGCGGCGCGGAACTGCGGCACGGAACTGCTGTGAACGAAACTCCTCATCTTGTGCACGCTCTGCACGCCTTCACAAGCCTAAGTAATTGCGTATTCCAGGAAGGTGCCGCAATATGACAGCCAGCCTGCTTGGCTGGCCAAGGGAAGTTCAGCGCGCGCATAAATGCTGTACAATATTTGGACATTCACAACATGCCAACATGGGAAACCATAGCATGCGGAGCTTGGGCCTGATGCATGCATGTAAGCCAGAACATGCGTAGGGTGGACACGGTAATTACCCAGTTCTGAACCCGACAAAACAGCAGTACAGTAGGTGCAGACACAAAGCATCTTGCTAACCTGGTAGGTGGCAACCGTCTGGGAGCGGGGAAGCGCTGACGACTGTCAGGTGTGTATGTAAGGACGAACTGTGCCGCATAGCGGCCTGGCCGGCAGGGCAGGTAAGATGACGACAACATGCGCTGCAGGATGTTTGCCAGCAAGTCCTACTACAGCCCGACCATACATCCAGGCTCCGCTATTATTCCAGGGTGTGCAAGGCAGTGAAGGCCGCAGCTTGCAACCGGCGGGCGGGGGCGGGCAGGGGCGGGCGGTAGCAGGCGCCTTGGTGACGCAGCGTAGACACAGTAGAGTGGGGAGTTTGAGACATGCAAGCAATGCAGAGTGTTGCATGCGTGCCGTGCTGGGAATTGGTGTGTTTCAGCTTCATCGCCAGATTGTGTGTTTTCCTGATCACCGTCATTAGGATGTGATAATACATACCCCATCATAGGATACCACCGACACAGTGCCGGGGCACACGGTGCCCACGCTGTGTGTGGTGGCGGTGCTCCACCGGACATGCTGCGTTCAGCCATCTGGTCAGGGCCTCAGGGGTCGGCAAATCATGCAGTGGCAAACACAGCTTCGCTACCGCATGTCATGTGAAATCACCAGTGAGCCTCGGGGCGAGTGGGCTGTTTGGAGGCCAGTGCAAGGAGCCGTTCCTCCCAGCTGTCACGCCTTGCCGCCAGCTGTTCAGAACATGCAGCTGCAATGCAGCACGCTTCGTCAAGCTGTCACTTGTTGCCGCCAGCTTGACTGGGAGCCGCTGCACATACGGGAATCGGCGAGGAAACACGCACACACATGCTGCGACGATGACTTCACAGATTCACTGATCAGGGCATGACACAGCGGCTACCCCCAAGCACACACCCTACACACGCTTGCACCAGCGTCAACCCACAGGTGACAGGTGAGGATGCTTAGCTGCAGGCACCAAAACGTGTCCCAACTAACAATGCGAACTGTGAGGCGAGTACCTGCAACACCTACGGCGGGGTCCCTGCCGCATGTCACACCCAAACTCCTCGAATGCGAAGCTCACATGCACAGGAAGGAGGCCAATCAGTGCACCGACGGATTGGGAAGAGGCAGCAGGCAGGGTGATGCTACATCTGGACACAGCACACATACATTCCATTGTTCATGCGTATGCACTATGCGGCAATCACAGCTGCGCCGCCCGCCGCGCTTCCACGCAGTTGCCAACAGCGAGCAGCGCAACCCAGGCTGTATGTTGGCAACTGCGCGGCTGTTGGGGGTAAGGGCAATCGAGCACTCTATTCACCGTGTTAGGCCGTGGCCCTAATGCAATGCACCTACTGACCTACACCCTGCGTCCGTGCTCCTAGATCAAAGCATGTCTGTCATCAAGGCATGCAGCTCAACCCAGCCTGTGAACAGGCTGGGTATGCACGCGCTGTATGCATCAGCCAACACCGCGTCGTCATATGTCGGCGCAGTCCATGAGCCGCTCCTCAATCAGCGCAATGCAGCCGCCCACGCTGGTGCCCTCGTACATGGCCGTCGCCAGCTCCCCCTGAAACATAACACAATGAATCGTTGAGCCTGAAGCACAACACTACACCTGGTCAACCTAACTGCACTGGCTGCACTGGGAAACTGAACTGTCAGTAGCACTGAATGCGTACGTCAAATGTAGTCTCTAGTGTTATGCATACGCATATGCACACTGCACAGCGCGATGGGAATCACACTGCATAGCCCCATGGGCGCCTTTTCCTCACAAACACCCCCCCACACACACACACACAAGCACACTGCACGGCCCCACGGAAATCATACTGCATGGCCCAACGGGAAACAAACATCTCTAAACATACCCCAGATGCCACACGCCGGTTAGGCAGCTCCGTGTTGCCTTGCTGCGCTGACTGAGACTTGTTGGCTGCGCCGGCAGTGCGTTAGACAGATTTTGCCCTTCGAGGGCCTCCCCAGCCTTGCCTTCTGCGCTGTTGCACAGCCGCTGCATTCCACGCTGGGGTGAAATGCCAGCTGGCTCTTGCACCAGCAGTCCAGCACGCATTGCTAGTGGCTGCAACGTGCGTGTCAGCCCAGGTGTCAGCCTGCTGGTCTCGACTTCAATGGCCACATCCCTACTGTTTGCCCGCCCGAACCCTAACCATAAATCCTACTCCTTTGTCATGTAGGTCTGTGCAAGGAATGCCAAGAATCCAGGCCGTTTGGGCCCGTGCCATAATTATTGATTGCATTCATGAGAGAGGGACACATTGAGCATGAGCAGTACAAGTACGGCATCACTGCATGCAACATCAGATGCTATATGGAGTAGCAACCAGGCTGGCAGCTTGTGGGCATGCAGGAGATGCTGCCATACCTCTTAGCTTGCCACCCACCCACTCACTGCATCAACACTACTCACATGCAGTTGCTGGTGCCTGTTGAGGATGTCAAGCGTGTTGACGGTCGCCCACAACAGCTCAGCCCTGCCCTTGGTCTTGGTACGCTGCAAACGAAGCAACAAGCACCCCGTGTTGAGCGCTATGCAACGTGCCGCATGTTTAAATGATAACGCGCCACCACCACCGGTGTATGTAGCCAAGACGGCACACAAGCAAGAAACACACTTATGAGAAGCACAGGTGAAGCGCGAGCAAGACTTGCATACCCATGCACCGCCTTGCAGCAAGTGACAACGTTGTTGTCCATCCACAAAGGACTTGCTGCTGCAACGCCATGGATGAAGCTGCTGCAGACGTGCGCTTGTCGAAACGGCAACAACGGCTCAAGGTAATCAGACTAATCAGGTAATCAGACTGACCTTGAGGCGCCGAACCCAGCTCTTAAGGTGTTCCCGATCACCATCAGCACAGTCATAAGCGGCGTCCAGGCGGAACTCGATAAGCACACCAGCGACCGATATACACATTGCCCTGCCAGGCCGAGAGGCACAACGACAACATTGCACAAAGTCAGCACGAGCCACATCCTTGAACTGTGCGTGCACAGGCTACGGCATGCAAAATGGGCCATACGTATTCAGGCAACCACAACACCGTACATTGCTTTCTCAATAACGCGTTAACCTCTCTAGCATGCGCCTCGAGCGAGGCGTGAGCCGCGTCTTCTCAACCGCCTCGTGGAACGCCTTGTGGTAAGCATCGCCAAGACGCACCACGCCGCGGTTGTCCGCTACTTCATACGCTACCGGAAGGACGCCTGTCAGATAGGCCACCAGGAAGTGAGCCGCCTCATGCAATGCTATGTGTTGTCTCCACTCGTCCTTGGACCACAGCTGCTCAGGCGGCACGCGATACCCGCCAGCCTCAGCATTACGGATGTCGGTGATACATGCATCCTCTTGTGATGCCTCATGCGATGCCTTCGTTACCGACTGCTCGCCTTGTGATCTCCTTTGCAGGAAATACGTGTGCCATAGGAAATACTGGTGCCATAGGCGCTTCTGCACACGCACACCGGTGAGGCATCACAGCACATACAGATTGCAGCCCACTTGCTCACTCACCATGCAGCATATGAGAGATGTGTTTACATGCTGCGTGAGAAAGGGAAGGCACGCCAAGTGGATCGAGGTGGCTACACAGGGTCCACGGCACCAGAGGGAGCCAATGCATGCTGGTGCTACAAGATGCGCAAACGAAACCGATAATGGAGGGATAGATGATGCATGCAGATGTGTAGCCACCTACCCCACCCCATGCACGCTGATCGGATAGGCAGGCACGTGTAGCAGGTGCATTACTCCTTGCCAAACGTTGACAGCGCAGTAACGAAAGGCTTAGCCATGCTCCGCGCCTCAGCGCCGCCCCAGGCGAAACAAAGGATACGGATGTGCAGAACCCTGGGATACCGCTTGCCCCAGCATGTATTGCAGTCTGGGTGGTGCACTGCAGCAGCATGCAGCTGTTTCGGCATTTATTCGCGTATGTGCCACGCAAACCGTGCATGCACGCGCAGCGCTTTCCTGCTTACATACCGGGGGGAGCGCGTCCGGATCAATAGTGATGCCATGACTGCAGAGGATACCCGCTGGGGTGTAGTCATGCCGCGGCGCCTGCATGCATGCATACATACATTGTCAGCGCAGTGTATGATCGATATGTACCGGTACCCGTTCTGTACCCGATCAAACTCCCTGCCCTGAAAGGGGAGAGAGGAGGATTAGGTTTGAAGCGCCGGGCTGCCCGGGGATCGTAGGGCATGATGGTATGTGCGTAAGGTGCCGCAGTGCAGCACAGGTGTGTATGTGTATAGGACAGCAGAGAGTGCACCGCAACACCCCCAACCCTTTAGCTGATGCATGTAAAAGGCATTCTGGACACCCCCATGCATCAATGCGGATGATGTTATGTTATGTTATGTTACATCAGGAGCTTGTCGGCCACCCGGCCCATGCTCCCCCCAGATGGGGACCAGTCATACAGCAGGATGATTGTGCGGCCACACACCGCTGGCCTCGCACTGTTGCATCACCCACACACCTCGCGGGCAGCTCCATACGCGCGCAGTATGCGAGCATCTTTCAGCTGATCAGGCAGGCAGAGCGGCTGCAGGTTACCCCCTCGCTGCTGCAGCAGTCTGTCAAGCAGTTGCTGCATTGCAAACCGCTGTAACGCATCCTCCTCCAGGTCCTCCAAAGCCGCAACAAATTCACAGAGTGTTGCATGGTCGAAGAGCGCCGAGGGATCCTGCACAGCATCATCGAATTCAGGGTCTACAGGGTCCTGCGGGCTGAAATAATCGTTCATCATTCTGTCCAGCAATGTCGTCGCAGTGCGCAGGTGGAGCAGGGTGGTCGCTGGTTCGGCAGCAATTTGCGAAGGTGAAAGGGTTTGAAATTGAACTGTCTGCTGTTGTTGCTGCGGACCTGGCTGGTTTCGTGTTTGTCCGCGCTTTCGCCTTTGCTTTGCCTGCGGCTGCTGTTCGACCGCTGGGGCAACGGTAGTGAGAGAAGAAGAGGATGCTCCGAAATCTGACCTGCTAGAGGCTGTGTGCAACACGTACGGCTGAGCGACCTGCAGGGTGCGTGCAGAGCGAAACCAAAACAGTTTATAACAAATGTTAACAGGTGCTTCCTCCATCCACCGAGTGTCAGACACCAGCAAAGTAATTATGGATAAGATGTTGGATTTGTCTTGTGTGCGGCGCTAATTCGCTCGTGGTTGTCACAAGTCGGGCAAAATTCGGGCAGTCACTTCATTTGAACGTCGAGCCAGGCGAGCTGTGTGGAGGGCTTGTTTCCACTGAAGTTCAGACCCTTGTCTGACATTGTTCAGAGCCCAGTCCAAGAGGTTAAAGAGTGGTCAGATTTCAGACCCCGGGTATTACCACAACAGGGTCGCTTTACGGCCGGGCGAGACTTTCACAATTAGGCCTATGTACAGACATGCGCTTTTCAACCCTGCTTTGGTTTATGCCTCACGCATGCTGTGACGCGCGTGGGCTTATGCTAGCTAGCATGCATGCTGAAGTCTGGTCTCGCACAATGGAGCACAAAGAAGGCTGGGTGGTGTCAAGCATACTCTGGGGGCACGGACAAGCACCTGTACAGTAGGCCACGCTACGAATCTCATCTCGGCTAGGCCCAAGGCTGGGGCATTCACCCCTTGTTCACTCCTTGTTCATCAGGGTGGCAGTCAATTCGTTGGCGGAAAGAACCCCTGGGACTAACCTTTGTGATGTATGGTCCATACGAAAAACAGTACTGGTGAGTTCCGAACGAACGTCCAGCCACCATCTGAAGCTGCTGTCGTGCTCCGGCGCCGCTGCTGCTGCTGGCGTAGCTGGTGCTGCACGGTCCAGCTGCGGCGCGGAACTGCGGCATGGAACTGCTGTGAACGGAACTCCACATTGTGTGCTCGCTCTGCATGCCTTCACAAGCCTAAGTAATTGTTGGTTCCAGGCAGGTACCACAATATGACAGCCAGCCTGCTTGGCCAGTCAAAGGAGCGAGCACAAATGCTTCATTCACGACAGTAATTGCGCCATTGCGCCATTGCGTCAGGCGGACATGGTGATTTCACAGTACTGAAGCCGGCAGCACGGGAGTTACAGACGCCACGTATGTTGCTAAACTGGTCCCAACCATCTGGGGAGCGGAATAAGCGGTTCCAAGCTGGCGCTGACCTAGGAAGCTGCCTGGCTGGGGCAGGACGTGCAGAACCAACCCAACATGCGCTGGAGGCTGTTAGCCCGCGAGTCTACCTGCAGCCTGACCATCAGGCGCCCCTCATCCCCTGTTCCAGGGCGTGCAAGGCAACGAAGGCCTAGGACGGCCGCAGCAGGCGGGTGGTGGCGGGCTGTGGCGGGCGCCCGGCTGATGCACCGTATGCAGATGTGAGCGAGTAGAGCGAGGATTTTCAGACATACATGCCTCTTGTGCGGATCCAGACATGCATGCCTCTGTGCAAATCCAGCCATCCCCACCAACTACTAGCGACACGGGTAGGTTCATTGATCTGAGCGATACCGCCCTCACTCTACAGTTGTTGTAACAACAACTCGCATCGTGGACGCGTTACCCTCACTGGCGCTGCTGCCTCAAGCACACGCCCTGCACGTGATTGCACCAGCTCCAACCCACATGTGACAGGTGAGGATGCTTAGGCACAAAAGCGTGTCCCGAACTAACAATGCGAGCTGTGAGGCACGTATCAACGGTGGGGTCCCTCCCGCATGGCGCACCCAACCTGCTCAAACGCGGAGCTCAAACGCACAGGAGATAGGCGATCAGTGCACCGGAAAATTGGGGAAAAACAGGCAGCAGGGTGGTGCACTGATGCTGCATGTGGATAAAGCACACGTTTCAATTGTTCATGTGCATGCAGACTGCACAGCGGCACCCGCCTGCCTGCGCTGTTCCGCCCCGAAACCAATACCACGGTCAGCGCAACCCAGACGGTTGGCAACTGCACGGCTGTTGGCAAGGAGTTCAATCGAGTACGCTAATCACTGTGTTAGGCGGCAGCCCTACTACAATGCACCTACACTCTAACGTCCGTACGCTATTACAGGTCAAAGCAGCGCAATCAGCGTGGCACAAATCTCAATCATGCGTGTGAACCGGCTGGCTATGCACCTGCTGCAACTTCATGCATGGACTGCCATGTTGTCGTCGTCATATGTCGGTGCAGTCCACGAGCCGCTCCTCGATTAGCGCAATGCAGCCACCCACGCTGGCGCCGGCGCTCATGGCGGTCGCCAAGTCCTCCTGCAGCAATCACATAACACATTGATTGACCAAGCCTGACGCATAACACATTCCAGGTCGATTGCGCCAGTGACACTGGGAAACTGAGAGGTCAGTACTGCATACAAACACACGTTTTGCGGCAGCCGCCAGACTAGCCCAATGGCATAACACCTCGCTCGCCATTGTCTCTATCCTTGCGCATACGCACATGCACACCGCACGGCCGCACGGAAATCATACAGCATAGCCCCTTGAGCGCCTCTTCCTGACACACACACATGCATGCCACACAGCATGCCATACAAGCTGGTTAGGCTGCTGCATGTTGCCTTGCTGCGCAATACATGGTCTTGCTGGCTGAGTGTGCCGGCAGTGCTCTCGCCAGTTGTTCTCCTGCAATTGCCTTCCCTGCCTTGCCTCTTGCGCTGTTGCACAGCCGCTGCATTGCACGCTGGGGTATGTCAAAGTGCCAGCTGGCTCTTCGGCCAGCAGTCCATCACACATTGCTAGTGCTTGCAATGTGCGTGTCGGCCCAGGTGTCAGCCTGCTGGTCTCGACTTCAATGGCCACATGCATCCCCGCCGTGAGAGACCTTCAACCCTGACCCAAGCCTGCACAAACCCTAAATCCTGATGCTTCGTCATGTAGGGGCCACAAGAATGCAGGCCGTGTGGGCCGCTGCAATAATGCTAGATTGTACAGCATCCTTTCATCAACGAGGGACGCAAGAAACATGCGCAGTACAAATGCGTGCGGCAGCGCTGCCGATGCTAATGGAATAGGAACCAGGCCGGCAGCTTGCGGGCATGCCATAAACGCCGTGAAAATTCCCAGACTGCCAGCCCACTGCGGTACTCACTAGTACTCACTGCATCGACGCTACTCACATGCAGTTGTCGGTGCCTGTTGAGGATGTCAAGCGTGTTGACGATCGCCCACAACAGCTCAGCCCTGCCCTTGGTCTTGGTGCGCTGCAAACGGAACAACGACAACCCAAAGTTGAGCGAGCGAGCGAGTGACAGTGTGGCACTGTTGCAGCAGGTCCCCTTCGTGACACCGTTCGTGTGACGAAGCTTGAGCATGTGATCAGACTGACCTTGAAGCGCCTGATCAACTCCTCAAGGTGGTCCCTGTCACTGGCATCACCGTCATAATAACCGCCGCTCGGGCGCAACTCGATCAATATGCCTGCAAGGTCTATGCACATTTCCCTGCCAGGCAGAGGGGCACATCACCGTACGTTGTCAGCATGAGCCCAAGCAAGCAACACAACATGCTCAACGACCCCCCAAACTACACGTGCACGGGCTACAGCATTGCAATGCAGGCCAAGGTTTGAAGGTTTGACGGTTTGAAATTTGAGCCGTACGCACTCAGGTAGCCACAGGCAGGCACAACACAGTGCTCGCTCACTAACTCGCTCACCTCTCCAGCATGCGCCTCGTGTGAAGCGTGAGCCGCACCGTGTCCCGCGCCTCGTGGAATGCCTCAATGTAAGCATCGCCAAAATGCATAATGGCGTTAGCGGCGTCCGTTATCTCATACGCCACAGGGAGGGCGCCTGTCAGGTAGGCCACCAGGAAGTGAGCCGCCTCATGCAGCGCTGTATTTCGCATGCACTCTTCCTCAGGCGACAGCTCCTTAGGCGGCACGCGATCCTCACCAGCATCAGCATTATGGGTGTCGGTGCTATGCGCAACCTCCTGCAGTGCCTCTTGTGATGCTTCTTGCGATGTCCTCTTTGTTGACTGCTCGCATTGCGATGTCTTCAGCAAGAAAGACTGGTGCCAGAGGGGCTTCTGCACACACCGGTGAAGCATCACAGCACAGCATGCAGCCTACTTGCTCACACTCACCACGCAGTGCATGCATGGTAGATGTGCATGTATGCTGCATGAAAAAGGGAAGACACACCAATACACCATGTGGAGCTTTGTGCGTGGCTACGCAGGGTTCACAGACTTCATTGCACATCCATGAATGGTCTGATTGGCCCACTGATGCAAAGTCAATAAAGTATCAATAAATCAGGGGTCACGGCGCTGATAGCGTGTTGTATGGAAGGGACGGTACACGGCATGCAGCACCCCACCATGAGACTACAATTGGCGGGGGGAGGCGGAAATCACGGCTTCAGCCAAAGCATGCTGGTGCTGCAGGCCACGCATCCGGAGGAAATCGATCAGTGGATGGATGATGCATGCGCCCCGCCCCTAAGCATGCAGTGCGTGGCCACCTACCCCGGCCCATGCATGCATGCGCACTGATCGGGTAGGCAGGCAGATGCTTGTGCATCGCTCCCTGCCAAACGTTCAGTGACGCCGAAAGGCCTAGCCTTGCCCCACGCCTACCTGAGCGTTGCCCCAGGCGAAATCAATTCAAAGAATACAGATATACAGAACCCTGGGATACCGTTCGCCCTAGCCTGTATGTATTGCAGTCAGGGTGCTGTACTACTGCAGCAGCAGTTGTTTCAGCATTTACCGTATTCATGGATGTGCATGCCACACAAAGTGTGCATGCGCGTGCAGTGCTGCCATGCTTACCGGGGGGAGCCATTCCGGATCAATGACGATGCCGTGACTGCACAGGATACCCGCTGGGCTGTAGTCATCCCGCGGCGCCTGCATGCATGCAAGCACGCAGTGTCAGCGTACTAGCATATGATCGGTATGTGCGTATGGTGCAGCACAGGTATATAGCACAGCAATGGGTGCACTCCAAGACCCCCAAACTCTTTGGGTGATGCATGTACCGGTGTAGGCATTCTTAACACCTCCTCATGCACGCGTTACACAATCATTGTGCAGTCACGCACCGCTTACACTCTTGCAGCACCCACGCACCTCGCGGGCAGCTCCATACGCGCGCAGTATGCCAGCTTCCTTCAGCTGATCAGGGAGGCACAGCGGCTCCAGGCTCGCCCCTCCAGCTGCTCGTTGCTGCAGCAGTTTGTCCAGCAGCTGCTGCATTGCAAACGGCTGTAATGCAACCTCCTCAGCCTCAACAATTTCACACAGAGTTACGTGGTCGATGAGCGCTGACGGGTCCAGAAAGTCTTGCGGCCAATGCTCACGCTTGGACACCATTGCGTCCAGCAATGCCGTCGCAGCGTGCAGGTAGAGCAGGTTGGTCGCTGGTTCCGCAGCAACTTGGGAAGGTGAAATGGTTTGTTGAGCTTCCTGCTGCTGCTGTTGCTGCGGACCTTGAAGACCCTGCTGCTCTTTTCCCTGCTGGCTTCGTGTTTCTCTGCGCCTTCGCTTTTGCGTTGCCTGCGACTGCTGTTCGACCGCTCGGGCAGCGGTAGGCAGAGAAGAAGAGGATGCTCCGAGCTCTGAGCTGCTAGAGCGTATGAGAAACCCGTACCTGCCACGGTGGGACGGCTGATGAGCAACCTGCAGGGTGCAGGGCGAAACCAAAAAAGTTATAAAATCCAAAAAGCAAACAGTGCTTCCTTCACCCAATTTCAGACACCAATAAATTTTCAAGGTTTGAGATGTCAAGCGAGCTCCCAGCACTCTGGTGGAACCTTTACGTTCAGTTGCGGTCCGTTCATGTCAGGAAGTCGGACAGACGTTTTGTTTCCACGCATCACTAGCCGAGCTATGTGGAGGGCTTGCTTACACTTAATTTCAGACCCTGGTCTTAAGTGGTTCAGCGTTGGGTCTGAGAGGTCAAACGAGTGTTCAGATTTCGGACCCCGAGCACACCACGCCTGGTGTCCCAGGACTTCAGAACGCGAACGGTCTAAAGCTCAGACACGTACTTTGTAAAACTACTTTGCATACTTTGGGTTATGTATGCCTTGCGAATGCATTTTGTGACACACGTGGGCTGCTAGCACTGCTGACTGGTCTCGCACGCCATTTAGGCCATGCTTCGGAGTGGAAGCAAACAATGTCACAACACCACTGGGGCGGCCAGCACCTATGCATCAGGTCATACACCTGGCCAGGCTACGAGTCTCATCTTGGCACATGGCCAGTAGGCCCAGGCGGACCTTCGGGCATCGCAGGTTGACGCGACACCAACCGATGTTCCAAGAATCCCTGAGACTAACCTTTGTGATGTATGGTGCCCACGAAAAGCAAAGCTGGCGTGTACCGAATGACCGTCCAGCCACCTGCTGGCGCTGCTGTCGTGCTCCACCGCTGCTGCTTGCGTAGCTGGTGCTGCACGGTCCCGCTGCGGCGCGAAACTGCGGCATGGCACTGCAGTGGACGGAACTCCTCATCTTATGCACGCTTTACGTGCCTTTACAAGCCCAAATAAGATACGGAACGCAGGCAGGTGGCACAATATGACAGCCAGCCTGCTTGCCTGACCAGTGCTCAGTAAAGGATGTCGATTGGATGTCGCGTCCAGATGGAGCCTACATAAATGCTTTAGACATTCACAACATGCTCAGGCGTAAGACGGATGTGCATGGTGATTCCACAGTCCTGAACTCAGCAGCACAATACTTCCAGACATCATGCATCCATGCTAACCTGGTGCCAACCACTTGGTTATTCGCGGAGTAAGCAGTTCCAAGCGCCGACCGTTAAGTCGACCTGTGCTGCTACGTAGGGCAGGACGGGGCAGGCTCATCTCAACCTCAACATGCGCAGGAGGCTGTTCACCATCAAGTACCATAACAGCCTGACCAGGCTCGCCTCATCCCCTGTACCAGGGTGTACAAGGCACGGCCTTGTCTTCTGGCCCCCATTTGGTGGGAGCATGGGCCTTTTGGCCGGCACGCTCCTGATGCATACCATACCATACCATAACATAACATACCATAGCATAGCATACCATACCATACCATACAAGGCACGGCGGCCGAGGAGGCCGTAACATAACAGGCGGGCGGTGGCAGGCGCCCTGCTGAGTGCTGACGCAACGCAGACACGGTAGAGCGGGGAGTTTGAAACATGCGTACCGTTACTGGAAATCTGTGTGCTTGAGCGTCGCCGGATTGTGCGTTTTCCCAATCGCCGACACCAGTACGTGATTGTTCAGACGCGCATGCATGCCACATCAAGGAATACCAGCGCCACAGCACCGGGGCATGCGGTGCCCTCGCTGTGTGGTGGCGGTGCTGCCCCTGAGCACCATTGGCGCACCACAGGGTGGTCATGTGGCGGTGGGTTTCCCTGGCCAGAGTGTCAGTACACCAGCAACGCTGATTACGCTCCTATCTGCTGAGCCCCGTCCCGTCTTTTGGGCGAGGAAAGAAGCAGGGTGCCAGCAATCCCAGGCCGGTATGAGGGCGAAATGCAGTCCCACCGCACTTTGCGCATGCGCATGCTACCGCGAGACTCACTGGTAGGATCAGGGTGAGTGGGCTGTTACAAGCAGGCATGCCGCTGTCTATGGCGTGCAGCTGCATGCCAACTTCTGCAGTACATTCCGCCCACAGCAGTCACTTCTGCCGCCGACTTGACCGGTAGCCGTTGCGAATGATGTATGGGAGCGGGGAATGAAAACACACACGCCGCAACCACCACTCTACAGGAATTCAGTTCATGGCATGATACGCTGGCTTTCAGGCTACAGGTGATAAACGCAACAGGTCACGAAGTACAAACACAATGGTTGTACTGCATGCGTCTCAAAAGGCGATGAGCAGGATCATCCCTCAAGCCGGCTGGGCTAACCTCATAGTCAGGCAGCTGTAGGTGGAAATGACCACAACACAAACTTCTGCAATAACAATAATGCGTTCTCGCACTTGCCTCTGTGGGCATCCAGCCATACACACCAACTTACGACAGGTTCCCGCCTTAGCGCTACCCTCTTGTTTTAACAACTCGCGTGGAACGCCATAGCCTCACTGCCCCTGCTGCCCCAAACACACAGGCTTGCACCAGGGCCACTCCACAGGTGAGTATGCTCAGCTGTAGGCATGGAAGCGTGGCCTAACAATGAGCAGCCTGTGAGGCGCGTTGGTACTGCGGGGTGACGGGGTCTCTGCCGCATACACGCCACGCTCAGACACAAAGGATGCAGTAGACCGATCAGCACAGCTGACGGATTGGGAAGGTCAAGGCATTGGGTTGATGCAGCATCTGCATACGCAGCCCTATTGTTCATGTCATCATGGGCATCAGACTTGACAGCCGCACCCGCCTGCCTGCGCTTTTCTGCCCCGAAACCACCAGTACGCACGGTCAGCGCAACCCAGGCTGGGATATATATATACCTCTTTAAGAGAAAGTGTCACCACAGGCAGCCGCACATCGTGGCAGCTTCCCAGACGGTTCAGCGTATGTCACTTCGCGCTCTCACGAAAAGCAACGCGGCTTTGAACGTCACATCACTGTACCGCACTGCAGCTGTGTCACCACCTGCCTGTGCGCGCACCAAGGTGTGAATACAGCAAGCCTCCTCATGCACTGCGTTAGCAAAGCGCAAACACACACCAGCACACACACACACACACACACGTTCCAATTACCCCGCCTACTGCCAACAGGTTGCGACCTAACACCTGGAAATGATTTTGTGGACTGCAAAGAGGGGCCTCCGCATGGTGACATTGTTGCTATGCGCCCTGCTGCTGACCCGGGCCACGCTGTCGGCAACAGCGCGGACAGCAGCAGCACGCACACACGCGGCAACGCGCAGTCGGCATCAGGCGGCGAAAGGCCAACGCGGCGGCAGGCTGCTGCTGGTGAGCAGATGTTCGATGTTCTACGCATTTCTGTACCTTACCGTTCCATGCTTTGGTGTAGCTTCGCCTACCAGTTGGGAGCGCGCTGGCGATAGCCATGCGGCCCATGCCCGCTGGTTTCGGAGCACACTGAGGGGGTGCTGATGAGAAAATGTCTTCGTTAAGCTGGTTATGCTGCATGCACAGAGATGTGTGGGTGTGTGCATGCGGTTTCTGTAACGCAAGGGGGTTGCGGGTGCATGTGTATCGGCATGCGTCCGGCAGGGTCGAGACAGCGACGAGGATCACTGGCATGCCGGCCCGCACGACCCGGACCACGGTCACCGGGACGGCCATGGACACCATGATGATCACAGACATGATGATCATGATAAGCATGAATGGCCATGCTGCTCCGGACAATGTGATGAAGACTCCCACGGCCGGCATCACCATGGCAGACCCTGCCCCAAGCCCACACCCAAGCCAACCGTCAAGCCCACACCCAAGCCAACCGTCAAGCCCACACCCAAGCCAACCGTCAAGCCCACACCCAAGCCAACCGTCAAGCCCACGCCCAAGCCAACCGTTAAGCCCACACCCAAGCCCACAACCACGCCGCAGGCAAGGAAAGATCTGCGGGCGCAACAGACGAGCATGCCGTGCTGAAACAATGGACAGCGATTGACCAAGCACAAGTGGATGATTTGCCCCAGCATGCCCCAGCAGCAGCTGCTTGCACTAGCAGGCACTCGGTAGACTTTCACCTGCACCGAAGAGATGCAGCCAGCGTTTCAGGTGTGGCCAAGTGGCCAACCAATACCGTCACGCACGAGTTTTCGCATGTGCTGCTGCTGTCACCTCCTGCGTGTATCATTCTAGCTTCTGCACTTTCAACCCCTGCTTAATACCGCACGGCACCTGACTGGTGCTGTTGAGCAGGGGCCTCGTGTGGTCACGGTCGCTGGCATTTGCGGCAACACCAGCGCCAACGTGGGCACTGGGGACCAGACCATTCCGCCAAACGATGTCATCAACGGCGCGGTGGCGACGTC
>BDDA01000254.1:87055-108400 GCA_001662385.1 Chlamydomonas asymmetrica | reverse complement strand
TGAGCGACACACAAACTGTGCACAATGCACATTTCTAAATCCTTCCCTCCTCCCCCTGCTCCTCCCCCCCTTCCCCCTTAACCATGCATGCATTTGCGTTCTGAGCCCCGGCCACCCCCTGAATGTATGATGAGCACGACCCTGCCCTGGGCATCTGCCAGGCAGGCAGATTGTAAGGTAATCACACATAGATCCTTACGCATGCGCATATGCACACTGCACGGCCCCACTGGAATCGCGCTGCATGGCCCCATGGGCGCATCTGTATGACACACAAATCAACTTAGGTGACATTGTACCGCGCCCCCGGCTGGACGCCACAGGACGTGGGGCGGCTGGGGGATTGTGATTGCTAGTTGCATACGGCATCCAATCCAGCCGCTGCTTTGTGCCGATGGTTTGTGCCCATCATCATGCTGGACATCTGGCACCCAGGCACGCCGTGTGCAATTCAAACAGCATGCGCCGCATTTTGCTGTTGTAGATGACATCACCGCGGATGACGCCGGCAACGTGTACTTTGCATACGAGTCCTGCATCATTCGGGTCAGCGACACGCAGCCGCCGCGCATGACCGTCGTGGCCGGGCTGTGCAACAGCACGGCGTGGGATGCAAGCGTCACCATCGGCAGCCCTCCCTCCGTCGCCAACCGAACCCGTCTGGGAGGTCTGGGGATCATCACGGTCTCACCAGACGCTTCTGTGTTGTATTTCACCGAAAGCGATTGGAATGGTCACTCCCCGGTCCGGGTGCGGCGCCTCCACTTGTCGAGCGGCTTGCAAGATGTGTATGCGGAAGCAACCTTTGGGGTGCATCGACTGGCCTATCAACCCACCACACGGGCTCTGCTCATGGAGTATCTCGATGGTGGGGCCTACTCGTCAAACCTGGAGGTTCTGTTGCCGCCGGCGTCGCCGGGTGCGGCACCGACCAAAGCGACCCGCTTGCTGGCTGCCGGCACTTCTCCTGAGGGAGGCATGGCCGTGAATGCCAAGGGTCAGCTGGTCTACGGCGTCTCTAATGTTGCGGTGATCAATTCCTCAACGCATCTGCTGGACGCATCATCTGCGGATGGGTTGTTAACAGCCAGCCCGCAGCTGCTGTGGAACGATGCCATGAAGGCAACCGCAATCAACAACGCAGGACAGATCTTCATGGGTGGCCCGATTGGCGCCGGCACCGCCACCGCCCTGTATGGTCACTGCGTCGTGATGCTGGCTTTGCAAGACTCGAAGGCTCCTAAGCCGCCTACGGTGACCGGCCCGACGGTGATTGCGGGGGCGTGCAACGAGCCAGGCAATTCCGACGGTGACGGCATCGATCTGACCACGATGCGGCTGGTCGCAGTGTGGTCACTGGCGCTGGGCGGCCCCAAGCAGAAATACCTTTACATGATGGACTATGGCAACATGTGCATCAGGCGCTTGGAGCTGTGAAGGACGCAGATGATTGGAGTGCAAGCACAGCAAGGCCGGCGCAGCGGCGGCCCACCGGAGAAGCGCGATCGGCGCTAATGATGCGTCCGCTGTGATCATGGTATATCAGATGCCGCCCTCCATGGCGCCTACACCAAATAAGCAGGCGTGTACTGTCCTAGCAGGAGTGCATGGAGCAGCATTGTTCGATTCGAATAAAGGAGCCACCAAGGGGCTCCATGACGGGGTGCAGGGGGGTGAACTTGCCTGTGATTGACGGATAAGAAACTTCCAATCCAGTTACCGTATATGCATTAGAGCATCAGCAGGGTGTTTGTGACCTCTATTACGTCTGCGCGTGTGCGTGTGTGTGATGTGAGGCCATGCATGCAAGCAGGCGGTAATGCAGGCATGATTGCCCTCGCATGCTGAGCCGGTAGCACTCCAGGCGCGTGCACGCTGCAAAGCGCCATGCATGGCAAAAATGCCTCAAAACGAGAGAACCGACCATCGACATGCCTGTCTAGCATGCCTTAGCGAGCAATAAATGACATCACCACCTGTGAAGCCTAACCGTTTTCGTCTCAAAATCACACGCACACTCCTGTTCACGATTCCCAATTGCAATGCACCCCACGATTTTGCATTTTATGTTACATCAGGAGCTCACGGGCGTTCCTTTGTTATCAGCTTTGCCGGTTTGCCACCCATCCAATGCTACACCAGCAGCTGAATGACCCACACCTCCTCCCCATACAGATCGGGACCAGCAGCCGAGCAAAGCGCTCCAAGCTCAGCACAGAACACGGCTAGCAAGAGGCCCACAAGGGCTCAGCCTTGCACAGCAGAGTGTTGCGAAAGTCGCACAGGTCGTTCCTACGGTAGATCGCAGTCAATGGCAATCTGTACTGCCTCGTCCCATAGTACCGCATCACACATCGGGCGGCAGCGCGTACGGGCTGAGCTCGCCAAGCTTCGCCGCATTCTCGCCGAGCACCTGCTGAAGCGCAAACTCGTTCCTGAACAGCAGCACGGGCCGGCCGTACACGTCCTTCATTACCGTCGTGTTGAACATGCGCCCCGCCGCTGCCACCGCCGGCCACCCTGCCTTGACCCAGCGCGCGACCGAGTACTGGATGGGCTCCAGGGTGGTTTCCACCCCGTACTCGTCCTGCATGCAGGGCAGTACACACAACATGTGCAGTTTGTATCACACTACCGCGCAAGTGTGTGTTACGTTATGTTGTTTTGTAACATGAGGAGTGTGTCGGCCAAACGGCCCTCGCTACCCCTAGATCGGGACCAGGAGACCAGGCAAGGTTCACCAACCTAGGCAAGCTAGGCATAGCGAGTGCAAGAGGGCCACCAGGGCTCGGTGCAGTGCTGCAGAGCCATGCAGGGCTGCATGATACAGGGCGACGATGCGAACCCACACCGCAGTCACGCAGTGAAGTACGTACAGCCTGCACAGCCTGGTACACCGCAGGAATGACCAGCCTGACACGTTTTGAACACACTGCGTCGCAACCCTTAGCCTTGCCTCACCTTCATACGGTATTGCACCACCTCAAACTGCAGCTGGCCAACCGCCGCCAACACCGGGTCCACGATGTACTCGTCCGTACTGTACAGCACCTGTACCGCACCCTCGCCCAGCAGCCCTGGGAAAGAATGCATGGATAGTTGGCAAGGCTGAAGGTGAAACTGAGAAGCAACCCCAAACCAATGCTCTCGTGCACAGTGCACGCATAGTCCCCTGGGAAAGTGGGCACACGCGATGCAGGGTCGGTTAGCATCGCTTCATGAGGCTCCTGGCCCCCCGCATCGAACCAGAACGGCCCATCCGCGGCGATGTCGCAGCAAGGCGTCCAGTTGTGCCGCCGTCCAGTTGTGCTACTGCCGCACAGCCTGAAAACACCAGCAGCCGAGCTCACGTGCCGGTGGCAGCCGGTCGCCACGTTCCGTCCCTTCCAGACAACGCAGCGTCCTACTCGCATGGCGTGACTGCACTGTGTCTTCTAATGCAACCCTACCATAGGACCACGAGAAAGGGTCCTTCCACTGGCAGAACGGGGTAGCCATCCACCAAGCCATAAAACATCCGATTCTAAGGGCGTACAATCGGGTGTTTTGCGGCTTGGTGAACGGCTACCCCATTCTGCCAGTGGAAGGACACCTTCTCGCGGTCCTTTGGTGGGGGTTGCATAAGAGGGCACAGTGCAGTCTTGTCACACCAGCTGGCGCGTCAGGTCATGATGTCAAGGGGTTGCATGGTCGTGGTAGGGTCGCATGGTGCACCAGCGTTGTGATGCACCAGTGGCAGTCCTGTGTACTGCAGCAGGTGTACTTCAGTGGCCTCACCCTCGACTCCTTTCAGGAAGGACTTCTTCTGGTTGGGCGGGCAGCGCAGGTACGCAAAGAGCTCGGGGCTGAAGGTTGGGATGGGAGGGAAGGCGACCGTGGGGTGGCCCATGCCCACCAGTGTGTCGCCGATCGCAAACGCGCCGGGGTTGGTGAGGCCGATCACATCGCCTGCATGCGGGGTCGCCATGTCAAGGCCCAAAACGTGTGAGCAAATGAGCCACGAGTTCCAATACACCGGCTTGCCGACCACCTAGTGACCCACATCGGATCGTGGTCCGTACGAGGACCCAGACCGGCGTAGGTATACTTGCACAGGGTATGGCCGCCGTGCATTGGGGCAGAGCCGATCCGTCGCCCTGACCCACTTGGATGTGATGAGCAAATCCTAGTGGAAGTACCACAGCTGTGTTGCTACCCCTGGCTGGCATCGAAACAGCCGTCTTCCTCATCACACCCTCAGCCACAGCCACAGCCGCGGCCACAGCCACAGCCACAGCAACGGCACCGTACCTGCGAATCCTTCTTGCACGGTGGCGCGGTCGTTCGCAAACATCTTCTGTGGGCGCGCCAGCGTCACGACGCGCCCGGAGCGCGCGACCTTGACCTTCATGCCCTTCTCAAACTTGCCTGCATGCGTGGGGCGCAAGCCAGGCAGGGGCGTACAGGCGCTCACACACGGGGGCGGGGCCGGGCGGCGAGGGTGCATGGTTGGAACCGATACACGCTGCTCCCGTGCTGTTACTGGTCGGTGCGACAGCGTAGTGTACTGGTGGACCGTCCAACATGATCAAGATCACTGTCATATGGATAGTCTCGCATGCTGTTGCTGGTGCTCACCAGAAACCACACGCACGAACGCCACGCGGTCACGATGACGGGGGTCCATGTTGGCCTGTCGACGGGAAAAAGGGCCAACGCAGCACACATGTACGATTGTAAGTACTGCATGGTACTACTGCAGTACCATAGAAGGCAGGTCGTACTGGCGCTGTTGGTGCAGGCAAGCACCGCATGCATCACATGTACAGCACGGCGTTTGCAGCCCCGCATACAGCGCACCGTACTGCCTGGTTGCAGGACGCACTGCGAGCTTACATGCGTACCGGGCGCTCGTTGCAGTACATACTGCAATACATGCAGTACCGTGTTTGGTTGAGCCTATACGTCCATACCACCAGGGTCTCAGGTGCACGCCAGTCGCGAGGTACAGCAGCAGGGAAAGCCACGCATATGCGCATGATCCTGCAGGTCGGCACGCATGCCATGCTGGGAGTGGCCCGGTTTAGGCCAAGCCAGAGGTGGGCCCAGGAGGGCAGGGTGATGTGGAAGGCATGTCCCCGCGCTGTTAACCTCCTCTGGACTGGCGGATCACCAGGCGCAGAAAGAGGAACATTCCCTGCAATCCGCTCCCCACCCACCTGCAGTTTGAAGATGAGGCCAGTGAATGCTGGGGAGGTGGGCGCAACATCCACGCCCGTGCGGGTCACCGCAGTGGCTGCAGCAGCGCAGGCACACCCCATGATTGCACACGGCTTATAATTACACATCAATGAGCACGTCGCAGATGGCTGCGCCCAACTGCGGTCCGGAGATCATAAATCATGCGCGGTTGCGTTGCTGCTGTCTGGGCAGCCCTGACTCGCATGTGTAAAGGCAGGCTGGCATGCCGCCACACAGCAGGAGGCGAAGTGCATGTGTGGTCGTGGGCAACCCAGCCCGCCCGCCGCCTGCTCGTATGTGACAAGCAGCCGCGCCGCCCTGGGCTCAGTACGCTGACGAAAGGCGTCGCTACGCTCCCGCCTCCTCAACACAATCCCGCAAGCCGCCTCCTGCTCGCTCACGCTACGGTGATATTGACCACTAACACAGCGCGCTGACCGCAGCTGAGTGCTCACCCCAGGAATCAAAATGAATTAGTGCAAACCAAACCTACCTGGCCTGGCTGCTATCTGGATGAAGCTCTTTAGGAAGAGCTCCACACCGAAGTTGTTCATGGCGCTTCCAAAAAACACAGGAGTCACCTGCAGCGCGCAGCCAGCCAGCCAGGACACAACCCGTCGTCGCCCATAGATCCATACCACAAATGCTGATGCACCCAAGCAGACATACACCTGACATCAGATTGCTGGTGCATGCACACTATCTGACACATACATTGTGCAGGGCTCAGCGCTGCGTGCTGGTTGATTGATGCATGGGGGCAAACGGGGGGCTTGAACGCCGAAGCCAGTCAGTTCAATGTAGGCAGGAACACTCAGGCAAGCTACAGGGGCTCACCTTGCCCGCCATGACCTCGTCACGGTCCAACTCATCACCCAGCACCTACGCAGGCATGACAGTTGCGGCAGTTGCGGCAGACGCGCAACACACCATGCAGGCAGCACTGTCAGTTGATTGACGACATCAATACATCATGCATGAGTGGTGCCAGTGTTGGTGGCAGTGTCTCGGGCTTCGGGTTGCGCCTTGCGTACGCATGTGTGCCAAGGTAGCGGTTGTGGAGGCAGGAAAGGAAAGAAGCAGGGCTGACGACAGCCTTGTTCCTGCTCCACCCCACTGCAGCCCCAACCTGAGCACCCATCATGCGCAGCTGCGCTGCCCCGCATCTGCCGCATCCGCATCGGCCTGCCCTTGGCTGCTGACTCTTGTCGGCCTGACGCACTGTGTGTTGGATACCGGTAGCTGCTGCGTTGGCAGCTGAGGCCGAGCTAGCGAGGAACACACGGTCAGAAGCTGTTGGTCCTCGCCAGCTCGACCGCAGCTGCCAACAGAGTGATTGACTTGCTGCAAGCTGTCTAAACCAAGCTCCCCCTAATGCAAACATGGGCCCTGTGTCCTCCTCAGGCAGTGCTGCCTGAGTCACAGCGCTGCTTGAAAAGGACACGAGGCCCATGCTTGCACCAGGGAGCGCACCTGCCGCATCTGCCACCAGCTGCTTGCGACTTGCACTGGCCTTGTTTGATCGTCCTTTCGTTGCTTTGCGTGATGCGCGCTCTCGCTGCATTCACCCTGCTGCTTCGCTGCGTAACCCCAACCCCGCGCCCAATACCCCCACACACTTTCCACCTGCTTCCATCGTCGCATGCCTGTATGCCTGGCTCAAGTCACGCACACAGTCATCAGTGCCGTAGTTTCTGTTGCATGTTGTATCCAGTGCACACCGTTCGGACATCCCATCCGCACACCCCATCCGGACATCCATTACGTCCAGAACGATGACAGCACGATGCATCGCCTGTACCGTACTGTACTGTACTGCACAGCACGGTACTGTACTGTACTGTATTGCACTGTATTGCTCTGTACTGCTCATCACCCACCCACCTCCAGCAGCTCCACGTCCTCCTTGAGCTGCTCCAGGAGATCCGCCTCGATCAGGCCCTCCAACGCAGGATCGTTGAGCTCGTACTCCGACTGTACCGCACCCTTGCTGCGGCCCTGCGCGCCACGCTTCTCGTACAGCACCACCTGCCCGCACGGGAGTGACCCACACGCGCATGCGACAGCAGGCGAGATCACTCTATAACGAGTAATCAATGCGTGTGTACGTCAGCAGGAGAGATCGCGCTATAACGATCTTCCGACAATGCCCAGGACAGTACCGGTATGGCGGTATATGACAGGAAAGCGATAGCACGTAACACTGCCAAATACGGTGCGCAAGTGCAGGTGATGAGAGCAGCGCCGTCAGCCAGGCTCAACAATCCCAGGCAGGTTGTGCGCTGCGCACCTTGCCGTTGATGCGGTTGTAGATGCCCATGAAGCGATCGCCGCTGCCGATCGGCCTGCAAACCACACACCACACGCCACCATGTCTGTGTGGCCAGTTGCGGCATCGTGCTGAGGCAATGAGGCGTGATGTAGTGACATGAAGCCCCCCCCAACGCCAGCAGGGGGCGCCAACAAACTGACACTCACAAACCTCGCTTTTGTTTTCAGGGTGCGTGCTAGTTGGTACGTGCTGGCACTAGCTGGGGCGCTGATGCCAGGTGCATCACTCCATCGCGCAAACGTTGTGTAGCGCAGGGAGCAGATCCACACAACGTTCAGGCGAGGGAGTGATGCACTCGGCATCAGCGCCCCAGCTAATGCCAGCACATACCAAGCAGCACCGGCAATCTCAAACCAAGGGGGTACAGTGCCAGTGGAGTTGATATGCAAGAGCGAAAGCCACTGCGCTCGCTCACCAGTTGATTGGGTAGCTCTGCAGGTTGAACTCCTTCTCCAGCTGCTCAATGATCTCAAAGCCATTCAGCGCCGGCCTGCGGTGCAGGCAACGCGGGTGTCAGGCGAGCACGTCAGCTAAAATTCTTCCATCACGGTCTTACGTCAACGCGGGTTCCTCCCAAGCCAGGATTCAAAAACGCTGAAATTCCTCCCTGGGCGGAAGAAAAGCACTGGTCAGGTGTATGTACTGTAACACCCTCTCATCCCGCGCAGCAGAGCAGCACGCTGCCATACACGCCAGCGCACACCTTACACACCACCCCGAGCGCAAGGTATCCCCTGCTGAAGCACCCACACACAGTGCAGTTCCCATCATCAAGCATACGCACACTGCACGGCCCCACGGAAAGCACACTGCATGGTCCCACGGGAACCAAACATTTCTAAAGCACACACGCATGCTACCGTACCTGTCCATCTTGTTGACGAAGGTGAACACGGGCAAGCCGCGCAGGCGCGCCACCGCGAAGAGCTTGCGCGTCTGCGGCTCTATGCCCTTGGCGCCGTCCACCAACAGCACCGCGTTGTCGGCGGCGGCCAGCGTGCGGTAGGTGTCCTCGCTGAAGTCCTGCACAGTGTGAGCGAGCAGGATGGTGGGTGCATACAGAGCACAAGAAGCACAATCGGACATGCAAACCGCATGTAGCATAACAGGATGTGCGCAGTACAGAGATGCAGGAGCGCTCATGCGGTCGGGCTGCTGTTGCTCATGATCACAGTGCACAGGACCCGCTCATTGCCCTGCGCACTGCCACCCTTGCACGCTCCCTGCCTGTGCTGTGGCCCACTTGCATCTGCCGAAGCACTGCACTGTGCCTATTCCGCATTCACATGCTGGGACATGGAAAGCACAGGGTCCTTGCTGCCATCCTGGTCTGCATCGTTGCGGCCTGAGCCTTATGGCCGTGCAGAGCGGCTATCAATCCTATCACATCATCCCCGTGATCCGTATTTTGCCCGCATGCACTCTCCAAAGTGCTCCGCATGTGGCTGGTGAGCGGGCGTGTGCACACCTGGTGGCCAGGCGTATCCAGCAGGTTGATCTGGCAGCCAGAGTATTCAAAAGTCATGGCGGTGGAGGTGATGGAAATGCCGCGCTGCTTCTCCAGCTCCATCCTGCAAGGCGCATTGAACAGCGATGCCGCGGCAATGATTGCAATCCCAACATGAGCTCCATCTTGCAGGCGCCGCACGCATGCGTCAATCACGTCATCCCATCAGTTTCCACACGCCGCAGGTTGGTGTGACATGGTCATTGGGGTCCAGGGTGGAGATCATCCATCGCCAGATGCATATCGCTGGAAGCCAGGGCCAGGAATCAAGCCCGAAGGGGGTGCTTTGAAACCCAAGCATCGCTGCGGCGTGCTATGACTGGGCTGATGGGGGCACGCCTGCATGCGCGCAAGGTTCTAAGACACCCTCGGGTGGGGGGCAGAGGCCAGCTAGACAGAAATGCATGTCGCTGCGTGCTTCAGGCGTGCGTGCTGTCTGTCGTAGGCAGCCGCGTTGCTGTTCCCCACAGAGGGCAAGTGCTAGGGTTGCCTTGCGGCGCGGCAGAGCCGGGGGAGCACACCGGGATGTTAGTAGTGTTTGTTGACTCACCAATCGGATGTTGCAGACTTGCCCGAGCGGCGTGCTTTCACTTCTCCTGCCTCATGAATTGCGCCTCCGTACAGCAAGAGTTTCTCCGTCATGGTCGTTTTACCCGCATCGGGGTGCGAGATGATTGCAAAGTTTCTTCTTCTTGTCACCTCCCGCTCAAGGATTTCAGCTGTCAAGGCTGCTGCTTCCTGTGAACAAGAATGCATGGGTTGTGTATGCACAGTGCCATCACGCCAAGCCGACACCCTTCTTGCAACATGTCCACACCAGAAATGCAAAACGAAGAGCAAAACAACAGCAAGCTTCAGGCAATTTCTGCCTGGTCTGATGGGCAGCGCACGGTGAGGGTTAGAACTGGTGGCGGAGAGGCAGTCTAACAACCACCAGCTCGTGCTCAAGCAAAACGTGCATACGCGCTGGCAGGCAATATCTGACATTGGGACGGGGTGAATCGTATGCAATATTACAGCTTGCCTGCTCTTGCTGCTGCTGCTCCTGCGCCAACGATGCTGCGGCCGCTTCTGAAACAGAGGCAGCCAACAGCTCCGCCTCTTGCGAAGTCTCCACTACTGCATCAGCCTCAGGATGCTGCAAGAAAGCATCCAAAACAACGCGCGTTTACTCTCGGTCTCAGCCCACACTCCGCCAGGAAACTCCAACTCACCCAGGCGAGACCGCAACGGAAATTGATGGACCCTGGACCACATCTGTGAACAGGTCCTCTTTGATGTCCAAAACTGGACACTGAGTTTCACACGTAACAGCCATCGCACCCTCACCTGAGCGATAGCCACCTCTGCAGGCTCCGCGGCAACCGCCACACGTCGTGCTGATGGGGTTGCAGGCGTGCACGCCACGCGGCTGCATACACATGGCACAGGGCCCATGGCAGGAGTCTGTGGCCGTGTGCAAGCTGGCACACCGCGCCCGGCAAACGGAAGCGTCATGCGGAACGCCATCTCCAAAGCCCTTCAATCAGTGCTCGGCAAAGGTGCCAACCGCCCCACGGGAAGGGCACTGGAATCAGTGGCCAGGCACGTAGTATCAGGAACGACGTGTGTGTGATGTATAGTGGAGTGATAGCTGAGGCTGGTCGCTCTCAAGCTATCAATATATCAACAATCATCTCCAATCGTGTTGATGTCGGCATGCTGCGCATTCACATCCCGCACGGGCTTGCCGGGTGGAGCGCTGCCTGCCTGTCGTGCACATGTGTCATGCACCTGTGTCTGTGCAGCATTCACTAGGGATGATGTACAGGTGTGCCGACCCACATGAAGCTACAGTGGCGTCTAGATCATCACGTTTACGCTCCAGAACCGCCCTCCCCCACCCACACACAACATTCATTTGTTTGGAATGTACATGAACACATAGGATTACAAGCTCTATCCTTGTGTGCAATTCATCTTCACACCTGCTGGTTGTCAGTCTCGCTTGCTGTGTCCAGTCGCTCTTGTCCTTGCGTAGAGGTGCACACCAAAGCGGGCTTGTGCGCCGATCACGCAGGCGTTCAATTCTAGCCAGTATAACTGGACACGGGCTGGCTTTGACATGGATGGCCGAGGCGCCCTGCTAGAGAGCTTCGAAACTGCTGGTCCACGCATCCACATCTGGCTTGACTGTGACCCAGGACACGATGATGCGATGGCCATTATGTTGGCAGGTGACAGCGCTCGTGCGGCACATCCCTTTCTTGTCAGACCGTTCATCAGTGCACCAACAACAACACGCCTGCTCAAGCGAACCTTCCTAACTGCTGGTTGTGCAGGGTACAACCCGCGGGTTCAGCTGCTTGGCGTTTCAACCGTGGCTGGCAACCAGAACCTGACCAAAGTCACCATGAACGCACTGGACGTGCTGGATGCTATCGGCCTGCCTGGCACAGGTGCACCAGTTGCCGAGTTTGAAATCATTGACCCCCTGCAAAACGGGTCACGCCAGCTGGTTGGCCGAAAGCTTAGCAAGCTAGGGCCTCAAGTTACCGCCTGGTCTATCCGCTGGTTGCAACAACCTCGCAGACGTTGTCGCTGGACAAGCCAGGCCGCTGATGCGGCGTGCAGGTGTTCACTGCCCGGAGATACACGGCGATTCGGGCCTGGATGGGCCGCAAGGGGGCCGACTGCTGCCGCGCAGCCCCCGCCAGCCGCTGCAGGGAGTGAAGGCTGTGGAGGTGATGGCCAAGGCTCTGCAGCAGGCACACAGCAGCACAGGCGGCGACGTGCGCCCCAGGCGAGTTGTTTGAGCAGTGTGCACAGCGCCGCGCTTTATGCTTTGGATGGGCGCTGGGGGTGACGCGCTTTGGTTGTCAGCCAATACTGATACTAGTGTGGTGCATTGACATGTAGGCGTGCATGCATGGGGCCAGCAGCATGCATTCCGCACCCCCCACTGCAGCGCACACGTTGGCATGCATGCTCCACAGGAATACACGCGCATTTGGTGCAGTCATCACGCATCGCCTGGCCGTCACGTCATGCCATCACCCTTGCTAACATGCTTTTAATGTTATGGGCCTGAACCTTGTGCCTACACGCTCCACTGCTGAGACCCTGCCGGGCATATGCTATGGCGGTGCAATTGCTGCCCGCCTGCGCCTGCGCACGCTTCACACACTGACTTCCTAATGAGTTATGGCTGGCCCCGCGCCCGCCCCGCTGCGTTGCGCTGTGCAGGCTGGTGTGCACGGGCGCGCTGACAAACGCGGCGCTGCTGCTGACGCTGTACCCTGAGCTCGTACCGCACATCGACGTTGTGCTCATGGGGGGAGCCATGGGGTGAGAGCATCGCGTCAGATATGGCCTCATGTACCGTACCATAGGTGCACTGGTATCAAAACTCATGGTGCAAAACCTGGCCATGCACACTTTGGTGCATGACAACACCTCCAGGAACGGACCCGGTGCCTCAATTGTGATCCGCTGCACCTGCCTGTCCTGCTGTGCTACTCCGTGCGGCGTGTTTGTTGCGTTGCCTCCGCGCCCCACCGCGTGCATGTGCAGGCTGGGCAACACGGGCTCTGTGGCAGAGTTCAACATACAGACCGACCCCGACGCCGCCAAGATGGTGTTTGAGGCGGGCCTGGGGCCGGAGCACCTCACCATGGTGCCTCTGGAGGTGAGGAGGACGGGGTGGGATGGTGACAGTATTGCTTTGTACTGCGGACCGTTAGGGCCAAACTATCTTTGCATGGATGCACACCGGGTGACTGCCACACTCTTTGCCACTCTTTGCCACTCTTTGCCACTCTTTGCCACACTCTTTGTAGCAAGTGTGTTATGAACTGTATGGTAGCAAGGCTTTGTGTGTAAGTAATGTTGTGTTACGTCAGGAGCGTGTCGGCCAAACAGCCCATTCTCCCCCCCCAGATGGGACCACGCGACCAGAACTGAGAAGAACGCGTCAAGTAATACCATATGTTTTACCATGCACAGCGCTTCCAGGCGCTTTTACCCTACTGAGGACCGTATTGCTGTATGTTAAGGCCTCAGCCCTCAGCCCTTGACGCCCCATGCCTGCCCGTTGGGTGGCCACCAGGTGACGCACACCGTGCTGGTCACGCCAGCGGTGCTAGCCGCTATAGGCGGCGGCGATGGCAGCGCTGCACCCACCAGCCTTGACGGCGAGGACGGCGCGAGCACACAGAGCGCGAGCGCGAGCGCAAGCGTGAGCGCGATGATTGCGGACGGGCGGATCAACGAGCTGCGGCCGGCGAGCGCGTTCCGCGGCGCTATCCAGCAGCTGCTGCTGTTCTTCGCCAAAACGTACAAGGAGGTGTTCAGGTGCGGGCATACCCGCTGCACTGTGTGGCGCTCAGAGCAGCCAGCAACACATGGTGGCGGTGTGAAGGTCCATCGCCAGCGGAAGGTCCATCGCCTCGGGGTGACTGCCTCGGGATATCAGCGGCAGCACTTCCTTTCTCACGCGTTGGTCCGTTTGCGTGTGTGGTAAACCATGCAGCTCAAATGGTGTGTGTGTGTGTGTGTGTGTGTGTGTGTGTGTGCGTAATGCTGGTTCAGGTTTGACGATCCGCCGCTGCATGACCCCATGGCGGTGGCGTATGTCATCGCGCCAGAGCTGTTTGAGGTGAGAGCCAGCCCACCCGCAACGCGTCGGTTGTGGCAGTCGTGTCCCGCGCACACTCCGATTTGGGTGCCGCAGCACGGTGTCGTTGTGGCACGCACCTCCATGCATTTGAGCACTTTGCATGCTGGCATTTCTCATGCTGGCATACAAGGACCGCGTCTTGCCTGAACCAGGTGTCGTTGACACGTTTTGCAAGTTGCCTCTTGCGCTTTTTCACTTTTTGCGGTACCAAATGCTTTTTCCGGATTGGTTATCGTGGTCGCTCATGGACCACACACGTGCGTACTGTGGCTTAGGTACAGTACTGCGACCACTACTGGGTGTGACGACTGCCGCATCACCTTCTGTATGTGGCACAGTCAGAAGGTGCACGCCGCTACGCTGCCGCTGGGTGCGATTGCATGCCGGTTCGTGCGACCACACGAATAGAGTATGTGGAGGTGCCTGCTGATGCCAGCATCACCTAAACACCATCTGCTGTCTGCATGCTGACTGGATGCTATCCAAAACCTGCAGGTCCAGGAGCTACGAGTGGACATAGAGACCGCCTCCCCGCTGAGCTTCGGCCAGACCGTGTGCGACGTGTGGCGCCAGAGCGGGCTGCCGCCCAACGCGCGCGTGGCCACGCGGGTGGACGTGGCGGGCTTCTGGCGGCTCATGGTCAACGCCACGGCAGCCGCCGACCAGCACAGCCCCCTCAACGACAACCACCCCACCACCCCGACGGCGCCGCGGTGAGACCACCTCTCCCCTCTGCGGCGGTGGAACCAGACGGAAGCATTTTCGAGCTGCGCTTACGGCTCTCATGCATGCAATGTGTGCGGGAGAGCGTGGATACCGGCGTGGGCACCGGCGTGGCGCTGACGTGCTAGTAGTAAGGGCGCAACGACCCTTTACGCTGACACACAGCGAGACGTGGAGCGAGGGAGTGCTGAGCGGCGAGCGGAGCACGACTGCGTCGATGGCGCGGCAAGGCGCAGCATTGTGCCGAGCTTGCTGGAAAGAGCGGTTAAGCTTGTGACCCATATAACACCAGTGAGCACTGCTGTGTAATTTGTTTGTACAGGATAACGAAGGCAGTTACAGCCGAGTTTGCATGGGCGTGACCACACTATCGGGTGCCAAACCGTATATCAACGCATGCAGCGCGTTGGTCATTGGGTGCGTGTGACGCGTGAGGGATGGATGGATGGTTGGCCCAGGCGAGGGGCGCATTCATGCGGAGTCCAGGGCAACAGGTCCTGATGCAATGCCAAGCATGCATGAGGGTGTACCGTATGGGATGGACGTTCTGACATACGATCATGCCATTGAGCTCAACACTGTGTGGCGCACTCGATTACGGCACAAGGGCGGAGTGATGTTTGCATCAAATGCATTCAAGCATGTGGGGCGAGAAACGGACAAAATTCAACGCATGATCGCGTCATTTGTGTGCAATCCGTGTTTAAGCAATAGCGATTGCATACCAACACGCCAAAACGCGAACTAATCAAGCTTCCCGCTTTTTGGAATCTGGAGGGCATTGGGCGCATGCATGGGAGTGCTTTATGCAGGACGGGGTGTGCGCGCTAACGTGCGCGGTGTATGAGGGTGCATGGGAAGCGTGGGTGTTAAGAGTCGCTTGCAACACTGCGCCGGCCATGATCTTTGTGGGTCGTGACGAAAGGGTTGTGATGCACACGTGCGGCCGCATGCATGCATTCTCATTTTATGGCGGCTGATGTAAACGTGCGAGACACGCTGGCATACCATGTTGCCAGCACACCAAGCGTACGTGCCAGATGTGGAAAACGAACCACAGCACCGCCAAGCAGGCTCACATACTGTCAGCTGAAGGCCACTGCAGGGCACGTCGCCTCGACAGCTCGCCATATCACTATGCATGCCCAGACCACCACGTTGGACTGGAAGCGCGACTCAGATTCGTTTCTTGAAGCCATACTTTTTCCGTTCATAAAACAAGTCCGTTTTGGCTGAGCCCAAGTTGATGATTTTCGGACAGCCATCTCTCTGCAGGTAAAGCAAAGCCAGCACAAGCGCAAGCGGAATCGTCAGCGGCCACGATGTGCAAGCACGTTGGAGCGATGCAACGCAGCACGGACAGCATTTACCCTCAAACGCAACGCTACAGCCAACACATAACCAATACTCACGTCTTTTTCTAATAGCGTGCACTCCTTGCAGTAGTATGCGTCTGAAACGCCGATGCCTCCGCAGATCACGCAGCGCCCCTCATACGATCCATAGTTGCACTCGTCGCAGACGCGCACGAGCGTCGCAGGCCGCACGTACGAGTCGCATATAGGGCACTTGCCATCGCACTTCTCGCACAAACGCCCGATGGCTGGGTGAGGCAACAGCGTCAACAGTGCAGGCCGGCAGGCAGGGCAGAACGTGAGCAACAAGTTCAGAAGCGTACTTTCAAACAGGCAAATGCAAGAGGCATTGGCTATGTTGTTGTTGAGCAAAGTGACTGGGCAGGCAACTTGCTTCACCAGCACTTGCGTGCATACTGTGACAACGTATCAAAACTGGCACTCACCAACTCCGGGCTGCTTCATGCACATGATAAGGTCCGGATGATGCTTCGCCATGGTCCCTGCTTACTCTCCAAAAGGGCCTGGAGGCGCCTTGGGCCCAGGGCCCAGAGTCTGCTGGTCCGCCGCGGGCTGGTTGCGCGTGCCTCACAAAAGGCCGGGCCGCCGTCAAGGTGTTGCACACTATCAGTAGCAGTCACTACCAGCAGGCCTCCAAAATCGTCCACCAGCTCGGTCAGTGTAAGCGCGATGAGGTTGCAGTATGTAGGAAAACGTGTAGAACCGAGTACACCAGCGGCAACCGTTACAAACAATATGGCAGAGATAGCATGAAAATCGGGTGGTTACATGATAACTTCTACGCACAGACACATTTCCTAATTTTCTGGGCAGTCAAGTGCATTCCGGAACCGTGATGGCCGTTAACGCCCCAGCTCGCGCTAGAAGGGCTTGATAACAATGGGCAAGGCCTTTCTGATTTGATTGGGAAGAACTATGCAGTTATAGACGTGACCTAGGCCACGCATCCCGCAGAGTTCGTTGCTTAGTGACGCCGGCGCCGCCGCCGCTGCGACGACATTTTGCCGTACCAGGCCAGCATGGCAAGCCAGCAGGGCGGCAAAGCCGGAAAGCCGTCGGACAAGCGTAGGGCGGCTTTCAAGAAGCTCAACAAGCGTTCTTACAAGGAGGCAGAGGAGGCAACGCACCTGCAGGAAGTGATTGATACCGGCGCGCCGCCAAGCGGCTCCAACCCGCTTGCTTTGGAGGCAGGCGAGGGAGCATCGTACGCAGCAGCAAGAACCTTTGAAGAGCTGCCCATATCCCGCTACACGCTTGAGGGGTTAGCAAAGTCCAATTATGTCACGCTCACAGCAATTCAGCGAGCAGCGCTGCCGCACGCTTTGTGTGGGCGAGATATCCTAGGAGCAGCAAAGACGGGCTCTGGAAAAACTCTGGCGTTCCTAATACCGGTGAGTTGCATGGTCCTGCGCTCCTTTGCCACTGCGCCGTGCACACAATATCACAGCAAACGACGCGACGGTTGTCACTGAGCAACGCAGCGAAATGCCAGTCAAGGCACCAGTCGGCACGGCAGACAGCGCAAGTGTGGCTCTTGTGTTCTGGGCTGCTCCGCGTTGGTGTTTGCCCTGATGGCAGCGCATCCCTGACGTGACGCCGCGCCTGCCACAGCACACACGCCCAAGCTGCTTCCTGTGCACCTGCGGGCGTGAGCCTGCACACGCACAGCTCCCCGCTCATCAGTGTCTGCATCCTGGCACACCCTACCTACGCACCACACGCACGCCGGGCGCACACCCAGTTGACTATGATGTCTTCACGCCTGCCCCTGCCGCCCCGCGCCACCGGGGCCCTGACTACAGGTGGTTGAGAAGCTGTACCGCAGCCGCTGGACGCGCATGGACGGCTTGGGCGCACTGGTCATGACGCCAACGCGTGAACTGGCAGTACAGATATTCGAGGAGCTTAAAAAGGTGCCGTACTGCGCTGTGCCCATATGTATTGCATTGGTGCGGTAATCGTGTGAGTAAGCACTTAGTAACGGGCCACGTTTACCGCCACAGCCGCGATAAGTGCATAGCCTACCCCCTTGGCGCTTGCTCCAACACAGAAGCGCAGGTGCAAGCGCTGGCAGTGTGCGGTTAGGCCCGAGGGGTGGGTGGATGATGGCTAGGAATGCGGGATGTTTGTTCACGCGCCCGTGCCAAGCACCGGGCGGCGGTACGCATGCGTGCGCGTGTACATGCAGCGGGAGTGAGTGCGGGACAGAGGGCATCAACGGTGTGGCGGTGTCGCCAGGATGAGTGTTTCTATCGGGGTGCTGGGCACCATGAGCACCGACGGTGGCCTTTCGTTGGCACCGATGCTGAAAAAATGCTCAGCAGTCAGCGAGCAATCTGGTCAGGCGGCTCGGTGCCGGTTGCGGAGTGGTGGGGACTAGTAATGCATGCTAAGGCGGGGCAAGAGAAGGTCCATGCCTCTGCGAATCTATCCTCATGCAAATGGCACTGTGCCTTGCATCACACATCTCACATCTCCCACAACGCTTGCGGTAAGGCTGTAGCTGTACTGCACCGCACGCAGCTCGTACTGCTTGCATGCACAGGGTAGTAGGTGCTGCTGCGGTATGTACTGATGATGTGTGTACCGCTCGCTGTATGTACTGCTGGTGTAACGCATGCATGCATGCAGATCGGTCAGTTCCACGACATCAGCGCGGGGCTGCTGATCGGCGGCCAGGGCGGCAAGTTCATCAAGCAGGAGCAAGAGCGCGTCAACTCGCTCAACATCATCATTTGCACGCCAGGTACGTGTGTAGCTGCTGTACGGAAATGCCCGCACGTGCCGTACAATAGGCCAACCAGCACATCTGGCGCTACTATCGTCCCCCCTTCACTGAGGTTAGTATTGCTTGCGCAAGTCTGCCTCCGGAACCGTCAGGCCCCCGAGCGCGTTGAGGCCGTAGAGCACCACATGTCTTAAAAAGCGAGTCCTGCATGGCCTGCAAAGGCATAGCCCACTCCTGCCCTGAAGAGTATGAGGTAAACCCACAAAGCGTAGGGGCAGGCACACACCTGCAGCTGCCCTCTGACTGTACCGTGCTGTACTGTACTGCACTGTACCACACTGTACTGCACCGCAGGCCGTCTGCTGCAGCACATGGACGAGACGCCTGGGTTCAGCGCTGAGAACCTGATGATGCTGGTGCTGGATGAGGCTGATCGCATCCTAGACATGGGATTTGCAGGTGAGCGACCCCCTGAGCTCCAACCCCTGACCCCTGACCCCTGACCCCTAACCTCAAACCCCGTGAGCCCAAGCGTTAACCTCCACCCCTTCCTCGTTCCCCCTCCTCCGACGCCTCCCCCTGAACCCCTTGAGCCCAACGTTCATGCTCCTCCAAGCTTTGGCCTCATCTTAAATTGAGTTTCAAGTGAAGGCACTACCTCTTGGCTGCTGCCAGCTTGGGAGGCCTAGGGCCGATATCAGAGAGGGTATCAGACGAGCCGGCAGCATTCTCTTTGCAAGGGGATGCTGGCCAACGCATGCATCGTGGTTGGCCACCACTGGGCGTTCTGAGCTACGCCGACTACGTCGTCAGGCATTTGCACGTGCACGCGTAGGTGGCTGGCTTGGTGTGGGGCTGAGCCTGTGGCTGTGTATCCTCGTGTAACATCTGTCTCTGCATCTCTCTCTCACGCTGTGCAGAGACGCTGGACGCCATCATCGCCAACCTGCCGCGGCAGCGCCAGACGATGCTGTTCAGCGCCACGCAGACCAAGCGCGTGCGCGACCTGGCGCGTCTGTCGCTGAGCGCCCCCGAGTACCTAGCGGTGCACGCGGAGGCTGCCAACCCCACGCCGCTCAAGCTGCAGCAGGTGGGCTGCTGCTGGGCTCATGAGTTGCTGGTTATTGTATGCCCTGATGTGCGTATGAACCTACCGATACCAAGCTGCAGCTGGTGGGCTGCGCGGCGCATGCATCTATTGTTGATCATTGGTATAAAGAGTTGTTTGCTCCCGTGGGGCCACGCAGTGTGCTTCCCATGCCATGGGGCCGCGGAGACGATGTGTTTGTGTGTGTGGGTGTATGGCGTGCGTGTCCTACGCGTGTGCTTCAGGCGTACATGGTGGTGGGGTTGGGCCAGAAGATGGACGTGCTGTGGTCCTTCATCAAGACACACCTCAAGGCCAAGACCATCGTCTTCCTCTCAACATGCAAGCAGGTGCGTGTGCACGAGCGCTCGCGTGTGCACACGCGCAGCACGCTGCGTTCTGCTGCGCACAGAAACGCCCATCCCGTGTAGCGTTGTACTACCGTCACTGTGTGTATCTCTTGTACACCATAGCGGTACAACCTCTGAACTTTGAATGTGGAAGTGTTTAGTTGTATACCCAGGTCAGGCCAGGTGTTTACCATTCTCTCACTATGCACACCATGGCATGCATTACGGTTTAGCGAATGATGAACTGAGTATGCCACCCTGTGGTGATGTTGTGGAACCACCGCCCGATTCATTGCAAAGCACTACAGATCCAATACTGATGCATATTTTTTACTCCGTCATGCCGTGGTGTGCGCGCATCAGGTGCGCTTTGTGCACGAGGCGTTCAAGAAGCTGCGACCCGGCGTGCCGCTGCGGGCTCTGCATGGCGGCATGAAGCAGCTCAAGTGAGTCCCCGCCGCCTAGCCTTGCCACCCCACCCCGCCGCCCCGCCTTGCCACCCCTCCGTCTCATCTTGCCCCCCCGCCGCCTCGCCTTCCCACCCGGCCTCTTCGCGGGGTTCAGATTTCGAACGCGCTTGTTGTGCCCTTGGCCCCTGCAGCCCCCCTCTAGCGTGGTCATGTGCGCTCGTATGAGTGTATTCCCTGGGACCGTTAGCTTTTTCGACGGTCGAGACAGGTCTGCCGTTGACCACTTGACCGGCACAGGCTGAGCTCTGAGCGATGTCTTGTGCACGTGAAGATTGCTTCTCTCTGAAACATGCATGCTGTTGTCATGGCTCTTCAACCGTGCATGCAGGCGCATGGGCGTGTTTTACGAGTTCTGCGAGTCGCCCGCCATGGTGCTGTTCGCGACCGACGTGGCGGCGCGCGGGCTGGACTTCCCCTCCATCGACTGGGTGGTGCAGGTAAGAATGATTTCAGCGGTCATGTGCTCATGGGAGAGAGAGATTGCATCAAGCAGATCAGTAGAGCCATAGACTGAGATCCGGGACAGCATCAATGTGGCATTTGCGAATGATACAAGTATGCGATGCTGTGCGATACCATGGTGTACAGCACACCAGGCTTTTGGCGTATAGCGTTACTGCGCTAGGCTATGGGGGCTTGTGCTTCGATGATTTGCATGGGCAGCGTGAGCCGGCTAAACGGCACGCTCTTGATGCTCCCCCGAAGTTGTGGACCAGTCCAGAGCTACCCATGCCTCAACCTCACAAGGGAAACAGCATCATGCCATCATGTACTGCCTGATTGAGCCTGTGCCTGTGGTGGTCGCTGCACGTGTGCGCGTGTGCGCGTACAGGCGGACTGCCCCGAGGACGCAGCCACGTACATCCACCGCGTGGGCCGCACGGCGCGCTACCTG
>BDDA01000254.1:58787-86035 GCA_001662385.1 Chlamydomonas asymmetrica | reverse complement strand
GGGGGGGGGGGGGGGGGGGGGGGGGAGATTCAGATTTAGATTTAGGTCTTAAGTTTTGTTTTACATTTGGAGCTTTATAACCAAGGCCGACACTCGCCTCTAGATGAGGACTGTGGCTAGGGGATGGGAAGGGGCCTGATGCGTTGCGGTACTCTCTGTTGAGCGCTCAGATTTCGTTATACGGTACACTTGGAGCTTTCTAGCCGTGGCCGATACTCCCCTCTAGACGAGGACTGATGCTGTGACACATGCCACATGTGCTAATGTGCCACATGTGCCTCATATGTGCGTCATGTGCCGCAGGTGCCGGTCAAGGCGCTCAAGGTCAACCCCGCCAAGCAGCAGGCCGTCAGCCCCGCGCTGGCCGCGCTGCTGTCCAAGGACGCAGAGCTCAAGGTAGGTTAACAAGCTTACGATGCGCATTGCGCCCTCATTGGGACGCTTGAGACAAAGGGCAGCCTGTGTCAACTCCATAGGAACTTGGCATGTGTGTGCGCCTGGTGCGTGCTGTACTGATGTGTACACATGTGCCGTGCGCGTGTACAGTACAGTGTGTGTGTGATGGTGGCATTGACATGATCGGCCATTATGCTCGACTGCTGGCTATGAACCGCTTACAAAATGGTGGTGCGGGTCGTGACGAGTGTTGGTGTGTGTCTTCAGTTGGGTTGCTTCCCGTGGGACCATGCGATGTGCTTTCCGTGGGACCATGAAGTGTGCGTATACGTGAGGCTGGAAACTTCACCTGAGGGTGTGTTCAGTGGAATTTACTGAGGATGTGTGTGTGTGTCCGTCTGTCCTTCTGGTGGGTGGCGTGCGCGCAGGCGTTTGCGCAGCGCGCGCTGTCCGCTTACCTGCGCAGTGTGTTCCTGGCGCCCGACAAGTCCATCTTTGACGTAGCCAAGCTGCCTGTGGAGGACTTCGCCACCAGCCTGGGCCTGGCCACGCTGCCAAAGCTGCGATTCCTAAAGAAGGTGCGAGCCTGGCGGGCTGGTGCTGGTTGGACTGGATGTACTGCAATTACTAGGCTCGATTGAATGACAGGCTTGCGAACTTTGCTTACCGTGTCATTGTACACGACCTGCAAGGCGACTCCGGTGATGCGGTCGTGAACCCATGCATGCAAAATCAAATCCTGAACGTATTCCTGATCGCATTCCTGACGCCAAAATCTCCTGCAGGAATCCGCGTGGTGGCCGTAAGGGCATATGGCTGGCGGCACACACATGCTTTGCATGCGTGACGCATTTGACCTCTCAGCATGCGATGATGCCGACTACTGCCGGTACTCGACCCCGCAGTTGTGATTTTCGTCAGGCGGTGGGCAACACTGCTCAGTTGGCATAGAATTCCTTTCCTGCTGTGCGTGTGTGTGCATGAAAAGGTGCGCGGCGGCGCGGCAAAGGGCGCACAGCCAGGCGGCAGCACGGGTCTCGTCTCAGATGACAGCGGCTCTGACGAGGACAAGGATGACGAAGACGATCACAATGCACGGCAGGCTGCTGGCAAGGGGCGGAAGGGTCAGCTGGGCGAGGCAGCAAACGGCAAGCGGCGGCAGATTGAGGACGCCGACGGTGATGGCGAGCACGATGGCGGCAGCAGCGGTGATGAGGGCCGGGACGCGCAGCAGCAGCAGGAGCCATCGACCAGCGGACGCGACGCGAACAGCACGCAGGCTGCGGCCAACGGCAAGAAGGCGCCTCAGCAGCAGCAGCAGGGGAAAGACAAGGGGAAAGGCAAGGGGGAAGCGGCGGCGGCCGGCGGCTTTGGCGATGGCAGCGATGATGGCGACAACGATGACGACGACGACGACTTCCTCGTGGTGAAGAAGCGGGATGTGTTTGAGGCGGGCCTACCTGAGGAAGCAGAGCTGGCGGCAGGTGCGTGGTTTAGGGTTGTTTCCCCGTGGGGCCATACGGTGTGCTTCCGCGTGAGGTTCTGATAGAAGCTGCGACTAGCGATGGCGAGGTGTCTGGATGCGTGGGCGCATGTGCATGCGGGGGCGTGTCGGAGCACTTGACACCCTTGCAGCCTGTGTTGTGGACTTGTGCTGGAACGTGCGTGATGGAAGTTGAAGCGTATGCAGTGCTAAGAGTAAGAGCACTGGTCCTGCGTGTCAAGCACAAATACTCCGCATGTGCCAATTGCAAAAGCACATGCATGGGGGTTTATGTGGGCACGCGCATTTGGCCCGCACATGCTTTTGTGCTGTGTGTGCATTTGGACCGCGCATGCCTGCACACATGGTGTGGACAAGTGCCCGAGCATGTTGTAGTGCAGCATAGTAGCACGTGCCTGTGGCTTTTCCTGTTTGCGCTCTGCTGCTGTGCTGCTTGCTGTGCTATGCCCTTGGCTTCAACGCTTTCGCACCCTGCTTTCGCTCACTGCGTATGTGTGTATGTGCATGCGTGTGTGCGGGGGGTGCACCGCAGCGGAGGGAGCCGCGGCAGCCGGCGCTAAGCAGAAAAAGAAGAAGAAGCAGAAGATTGCCGTGGGCAAGTCCAGCGGCACGCGGATGGTGTTTGATGAGGAGGTGAGGGCGCGAACAACCAGCCCACTGCGCAGCACACCATGCCAGCGACCTGCGGCTTGCATGTCGAGGCATACCAGGGAGGCCTGCAACTATGTGTGTTCTCAATCGTTGCACCTGTCGCCTTGGTTCCCGAATGCCTATGCTGGCACCACGCTTGAGGGCTGCGGGCGATACGATGCATAATGTATTCACGTCCGTTTCATGCTTGTGACGCTCGTTGCTGTGGTGTGTTGCTGTGGTGGCGCAGGGCACGGTATTGGACCCCCTGGAGCTCTTGGCCCGCGACGGCATCAGAGAGCCAGGCGCTGACGGCGCTGATGAGGACGGGGACGGCGCTGACGGGGACCCGGGTGGCGGCGAGGGCCTGTACGTGGTGCGGGAGCTGCCGGCGGATCGGTTCCGGAGCGCCGCGGCCGTGATGAAGACGCGCGACCTGGAGGACAAGAAGCGCGTCAAGGCGCTCAAACGGGTGAGACATGCAGTATGACTCATACTTGACAATGTCCACCTGCCTGCCTAGTGCAGGCTGATAATGCTCACTAGGCTCGTGTAGTTTCGGTTGCAACAACCTGCAGGATGCGGAATGATGATCAGGGTAGGGTACGGTGCTTGCGGCAGTGTCCATGCGGTCGTGTGTGGGCAGTTTGTGTACCTAAACATGTGTGCGGGTGTGCTGTGCTATGGCTGTAACCACGTCCTACGCAAAACAGGAGATCAAGCTGCAGCAGAAGGCCAAGCGCAGGGCTGCAGAGGGCCAGGGCGACGGCGGGGCGGGCACGTCGCTTGGCAGGGAGCAAGGCGACGACGCCTCTGACGATTACGAGGATGACGAGGACATTGGCGACCACGACCATGATGAGCAGCGGAGCCATAGTGAGGGTGAGCAGGAGGAGCGCGGCCAGGCTGGCCGCAAGGAGTTCCGGCTTGCTGAGGACGACAGCGCAAGCGACGAGGATAGCGAGGAGGAGGGCGAGGGGAGGCCCAGGAAGGCAGCCAAAAGGGCCGCGGGGCCCTCGGCAGCTGCAGGGCGCGAGGTGGCTCACATGGGGATGGGCCTCAAGTCCGAGTTGGCTGCCAAGCAGCGCAGCAGCGGCTTGACCCTGGCGGAGCAGGAAGCGCTTGCCCTTAAGCTGCTGACGGGCGGGCGATAGCGATAGTCAAAACAAACCAGACAGGTGATTCAGTGGTTGCACACTTAACGCACGCCCGCGCACACTGTGCGTGGCCAGGGCGCCACACGCCAGCTTGCGCGGTGTTGCGGCGGCGGGGGCTGCCGAGGTGAAGGGCGCCATAGCACTGTATGTTACTGCGTTTTGGGTCGTGTTGTGGAGGTGCGCAAGTGATGTTCTGGGTGATGCATTTCGTTTCTGCTCCGGTTTCGGCATCACGCAACCACCGGTTCACCGGTGCCTCCCTATTTCCCATTCTGCATTGCTGCATGCTTAAGCCATGAACCCACACCTTTTAAGCCTTATTATTAAGTCAGCTAGCTGACTTTTGGCACTGCAAAGTGGGTCAGAGCCTCTGGACATTTTAAACACTTGACACCTCCCATCAATCCGGCATCAGTCCTTAAGACAGTGTGCCAACAATAACATGCACGGGAATAGCTTTCAAGCTCCTTGACAGCGTGCAGCAGCGCTCACAGGCGGGTTGTTGGCAGCGGGTGCCTACATTGAGCGGAGTCGCTGCCACACAGCCCGGGACCGAAGACAGCAAGCGACTTTTGCGGCTGCACCATTACATATACATCGTATAGAGTAGCTCAGCAGCCATGCAGTTTCAAGTTAAGGGCCAGGCGACGTTCCAGTCAGTGGCACAGCTGGAGCGGGATGCCGTTGGCGGGAAACCGCTCGAAGTCGATGCCTCAACCGTGCTGTCCATGTACGAGTTGCCGCCCACAGACAATATCACTCTAGAGGACTTTGAAAGGCTCGCCCTGGGGCGCCTCTCCGTGCTGAAGGAGATGGAGTCGTTCAAACTGCGCTACACGAACAAGACGGAGGCAGAAGTACAAGTGAGCGGAAGCGTCTGTATTGCTGGCGACTTAAGTCTGCTGCAGGTTGTGGAAGTATATGCCGGTGCTGAGAGCACCACCAGCACACCCACCAGCTTGCCGATGTCTGTCTTTTGTCTGCACCTGCTTGCAGAGCAAACTGAAAGAGCTCATAGGCAAGCATATGAAGGTAAGCGAACCCCATAACGTGTCAGTCAGCGTGGTTTCCTTCTCTCTGAATCCTACTTGGCCCTACTGCCTCCATCCTGCTGCATTCACACATTTGCCGAGCAAATGGGTGTGTCACTCCAATGCCGTGTTCGCTAACACCTGAAGGAGCTCAAAGCAAAGTTCAATACCATCGCAAAGCTTCTGCGCTGGCAACTGCTTTGTGATACTGATTAGCATTTGCTTGTGGTGCTGGTACAGCACGACGACATCAGCAGGGAGCGCGCAGACCAGCTGTCACACTACATTCTGCGCTTGGCATACTGCCGCACTGCGGAGCTTCGCAAGTGGTTCGTCAGCCAGGAGTGCGACCTGTTCCGGATCAAGCTCTCTCAGCATAGCCCCTCCGAATACGTGAGTCCGGCGTGTATGGCAGCGATTTTGCGCTCACCGACTTATGCTGGCAGCACCATGCGCCACCCAGTCCACAAGGGCTTGCTGTGCTTGAGCAGTAGAGTCTGCATAACTCGTATATGGCCAAATTCTGCTATCACTGCCCAACATCCCACGCCGGCTAGGCGACTACCCCCGCACACCCCCGCCGCCCGGAAAGCCGTGTCTGCGTGACTACACGTGTGCGGCCCTTGGCGGACGTTCTTTGGTGTGCGTGCCATGGCTGTTTGCTCACCCATTCGTCCAGCTTTCCTGTTCGCTTGCTCATCCTCGAATTGCGTCCCGACCTCATCGTGGCAAACGGACCCAAAGCTGCGGCGCTTTGCTTTCCTGGCCTGTGACTTGTGCAGGAGGCCTTCCTGCGCGTGCACGCGCCTCAGTACGTCGCTGTGCCTGACGCTGAGGTGGCGTCGCTGAAGCAGGACCTCGCTGAGGTGGCGGCAGCCACCGGGGAGAAGCCCGACAGCACGCTGAGGACATACTACAAGGTGTGGGCAGTGCAGCAGGGACAGAGGAGCACGCCGGCAGCTGCACACTTCACGGACTCAAGGGAATGACACTGCATGGCCCCATGGGCGCGCTTTCTGGCACACTCGCACACGCACGCACACAGACACCTCCAGGTGCAGTCTCTATCCTCAGCCGCATGCGCACTGTACAGCCACACGGGAAGCACACTGCACGGCCCCGTGGGAGGCAAATAACTCCAACACACCCCTCACGCACCCACACGCACACGCGCCTACCCACACACACACACATGCACATGCACATATACGCACACACCTGCATGCGCGCAGGTCCACTTCACGCGCGTGCCTGAGCTGGTTGCGGGGCGGCGCGTGCTGCTGGTGCGCGGCTGGGCGTACGTGAGCCGTGACGCGCTGGCGCCGCTCATCCTGGGAGAGTTCAGGATGGCACTCAACAAGGTACTAGTAATGTTGTGTTACATCCTGGTTACATCACTACTTATGTCATGTTACGCCAGGAGCGTGTTGGCCACACGGCCCATGCTCCCCCCAGATTGGGACCAGGCGAGCAGAAGAGGATACTCAACAAGGTACTGCGGAGGCAGGACGGGTAGCGGCAGCGTATTGGCGAGTGTTGTGGGTTGGTTTGGGGCAGGAGTGCGGGTCTGTGTGCGGCAGCATGGCGTGGCGTGTGTTGTACGCTGAGCTGCTGTTTTACCAACAGCTGCCACTTGCCCCCACAACCCAAGTTACCAGCAGCACGCTACGATATCCTTATCAGGTATCCTCATGCTGGCTCCTCATCAACACCTCGTTGCTCACTGCTGTGTTGCATGCGCGTGTGTGTCGCCGCAGGGCCTGGCGGAGATCGCACGGCGCTGGCGCGACATGTTTGGCGCGGCGGAGGAGCAGCGGCTCAAACCGCTGGTGGCCTCACTCACCACCAGGTGCGTGAAGACCCGCCCGCCTGGACATGCGTGCGCATGCATGTGGTAGCGTACTACGGTACTAGCGTGTTTCACGTGCGGTTGGATTAGGGAGAAGCGCGCGCGGCGCTGGGCAAGGCATGGCCCCCCTTCAAGGTGCACCAGGTGCATGTAACGTGCATGCGCTCACACCATCCGTACAATTGCACTGCTGTACAACTGTACCGTATAATTGTACTGCTGTACCGCTGTACCGCGGCAGGTCCCTGGGTACCGACTACGGCGCCGCCAGCGCCAAGTACGCGGGAGACGTCAACCTCGCGACGCTGCCCTCGCTGGCGGCCGCGCACTTCCCGCTGTGCATGGCGAGCCTCATGGATGCGCTCAAGCACGACCACCACCTCAAGCACGCCGGGCGGCAGCAGCTCAGCCTCTTCCTCAAGGTGCGTGGCGCGGGGGTACACATACCCAACTGCAACCCCATGTTCAGTTGCATCACGCTTACAGCCCCATCAGGGGGTGCTCTGGGGTGGTCATGCAACGTACTTTTCGCTGCGTGCCGAGGGCGCAAGGGGCCGCTGAAATGTAACTTGAGGTACCGTACACAGGCAGGTATGCCAGTTGTCGGGCAATCGACCTGCTTTTCCTGCAGTAATTGGTGCCTTCTGGAGGGCTGATCCACCAACCAACGACTCTTCTGCCGCTCAAATTCCTGCCCCCTCAATTGGCCTTCCCTAGCCTGATCATTACTGGCATGTTGATGTTTCCCTCCTCCCCGTTGCATTTTGCATCATGTTTGCGTCGTCATGAACGCGCGCAATACAGTGCACCATGGCAACGGCGTGTACATTCATTTGTTTATTTGTTTATGTATTTGCAGGACGTGGGTCTGTCGATGGAGGACGCGCTGGCGTTCTGGCGCGCTCAGTTTGCGCCGCGCGTGGCGCCGGATAAGTTTGACAAGGAGTACGCGTACAACGTGCGCCACAACTACGGCAAGGAGGGCAAGCGCGCGGACTACACCTCGCACAAGTAAGCGGCTAAGCGCCTTCAGGAGGGCCTTTAGGAGGGCCTTCAGGGCCTAATCCGGGGCCTGATCTGGGGCCTGATCTGGGGCCTGATCACCCGGGGATGAGATTTCAAAACATCCTCAGGGCACATGCAAACCCTCTGGGCTGAAATTGGATGTGTGGCTTTCACACGAGAGGATGTAAGGGCAGGCGGATCCCACCAGGCCTGCAATTCACACTTTCTTCAGAGCTACAGCCAAGCGCCCGTGCTCCACACACATACTGTAGCGCTTTGGCCTGCTGCGAGTGCCAGTGATGCTGTATGCTTGCGCAGTGGTGATAACTCCGCTTAGCCTGCTCTCCTGCGGTCCCCACCTGGGGGCAGCATGGGCCTTTCGGCCGAAACGCTGATGATCGAAACGCTGCTAGTGTCGTAACTATACTCATGTTGCACACACTCCTCGTTGCGCTCCGCGTCCCTGCCCCTTCCCCTCTCCCCCTTCCCCTCCTCCCGTGCAGATGCGTCACGCTCATCTCCATGAGCACCGGCAATGGGGAGTATCACGGCTGCCCCTACAAGTGAGCGGATGCATGAATGTATTCATGCAACCACGCACCCCTGCACCATGCTGATGTGCTGCACTGAGCCCCTGTGGCCCTCTAGTGCGCCTCGTGCCTGTTGTTGGTGAGCCTCATCTGATCGCCTGGTCCACATTGGGCGGAGCATGGGCCGTTTGGCCGACGCGCTCCTGATGTAACACAACATGACACATGAGTGAGCTGAGCAGCAGGCCAACGGGCATGGTTGCTGCATGCATGCGGCCCCTGGCCTGCGCCGCTGCTGAGGTGCACGTCAGGTCATTGCAACACGGTCAACACCATGTCCTGGACGCAAAATGCCTGTGCTGTGATGCTCTCAGGCGGCTTAACGAGTCGGAGCTGCGGGCGTCGTTGGCGCGCCTCAAATGCGACGACAGGTGTGCTTCGGGTGTGGGTGGGGGTTGGGGCCGCGCCACAGCCAGAGGCCCAAGACCCTGTCCAGGACTCTGTAGGCATGTCGTGCATGCTCTGTTTCCACAGGACTGCATCTGCTCAACACGTGGTTGTTTAGGTGATGCATGCGTTCCAGCGTTCTGTGCCTACAGCAGCAGTGCGTCAGGTGACGCTGCCACTCAGCAGCATGGTGGTTGGGGCACGGGATGCTCAGTACGCGTGCAGTGTAGGCTTGCATAAGAAACAATGTCATCGTCATGCATCCCTTGCACCTCTCGTTACAGTGGCGCATATGTGGCGTCCGCTGTCAACCTGGTAGCCGAGCACCGAGCACACTGTAGACCACAAACATCCCCGCTGATCAATTGCAGCTGAGACCTTTGCAGCAGTGATGTGCCATACTACGGTAAATCAACCATGTTTGCAATTCTGCATGCATCTGTGCGACTGTGCCCACACGGGATTCTGAATGCCTTGCCAAACTGAACGTCACCCCAACCTGAGCTTGCACGTGTACGCATAGTTGCATAGGTGCATAGGTGAAGCATACATTCTGCATGCATAGTTGCATAGTTGAACCGTACAACTATGCATGCGTGTACGGTTCAACCTGAATTGTGTGTGTGTGTACTGTTCAACCTTGTTGTCCTCCCGGCCTCCTCCCCCCAGGTCTTCCGAGGAGGCAGTGCGCAAGGCTAAGGCGGGGCACTACCAGCTGGCCTGCGCGTGCGCGTTCGAGGGCATGCACAAGGACACCTCCAGCGACCTGGGCATCCAGCAGCCCCTGCAGTACTACTCGGAAAGCAGGAGGGTGCACGCGGAGTGGCAGGCGGCGGCTCCGGGCGCCGCTGGCGCGGCGGCTGCCGCCGTGGCGGGCGGCAACGGCGCGGGAGCGGGAGCGGAGCCCATGCAGGTGCGCGAGTAGGCGCGTGGATGGGTGGGCGTGGGTGCTCGCTCGCGTGTCATATCTCATCCCTCCTCTTCCTCTCTATCTTCACTCATTCTCGCCTCCTCCCTGTCGTTTCGTCCCGCCTTTCGCCATCGTCTAAGTATCGTTGTGGCGCTTGTGCATGCAGCTGTGGACCCGTTGTGCATGCTATCGCTAGGGAGCTACTGGCTGCACCTCAGGCTGCATGGGAAGGTTGCGGCCGGCCATGTCCTGTCACCCGCACCTGCTGACCGCATTAATCCTCGTGTAATCGCGTCTCTTGGGTGCATCAGCCTGGAGAGCATAGCTGCGCATGTGTGAGGATCACGGAATCAATGTGCATCAATGTGCACCTCTCTTCTGCACCCCTGTATCTGTGTGCGTGGCAGGTGGATGGCGCTCCTCCGCTGCCAGGGCCAGCAGCAGCGAGCGGCAGCGGCGGGGCCGCTGACGCCACGGTGGGAGCGAAGCGGCCGGCGCCGGCACCAGCGGCGGCAGCTATCACGCCAGGGAGGCAATGACGTGGCAGCTGCACACCAGGGCTTGGCGTGGCGTGATGCCGCCCTTGCACTGCATTGAACGCGAAACTACCACCACCATCAACGTCGCATCATGCGCATACACGTGCAGCTGCGTGCACGTGCGTCCTCTTCGCACGCCCCCTCCTTCCCGACCGCGCACATGCGGAGCCCACTGCAGCAAGTTTTGAGGAATGCTTTGACGTGTGACAGAGCGAGCCTGCAAGGCAGTCTCTCCCCTGTCACGGGGACCAGCAGATAAATAGCTGTGTACACAGCTATGTGTGAGGTCATGGCGTGAACATGCGTTGTCATGCGGCGCTTCCCCAGTGCACTTCAACCTGCGCAGTGGGCCCCCCGCTGTCGTGGCGATTCTGGCAACTGCCACTCCACCAGTGCCACCCGCTAAGGCAAGAATGGCAGGATGCATGGTGCCATTCCGGTCTTAGCCGGGGTGCGTGGAACTTCAAGTGCGGGTGACGGGTGTCGATCCGGGGGCTATGTCTGCGCTCTGTGCTTGAGTACATGCATACGCTGTACGCCTGTACACCATCATCATCATGCACGGTGCCATTTGTTGGCTTGTGACTCGTCGACCGCGGCGGTCTGCTTGCCTCGTGTGGCTGCTGACGCGTCAGCACCCTGAATTCGAGCCGGCAGGCTATGTGGTCAAGCTGTAAGAAACCTCTCGCTGCCCCTCTGTTAATGGCGACATTGCCAACATGCCAGCCGCTCACCAGTCACCACCGCAGAGTGTGCACGTGTCCGCCTTGGCTGCCCCTGGCCCGAGCGCGGGCGTGTGCGCATCGGCCTCTCGCTTGTCACATACTCACATGCACACAGCCTAACTCTTAGAAAAATACCTGGCCAGTCGCCAACACTCGCCATACCAAACTACCAAAGCTCCATTGCATCCCACTGCATCCTGTACCGCTCCTCGCCGCCCCCCCCTGGACTTGCGCATGCACCCCTGTAGACATACTCGCATGCTGCACTGCACGCTTTCGCACTGCACTGCATCGCGTGGGATTGCGCAACTGAGGCTGCCAACGTGTGATTGCGAAAGCTGAGCCTGTCAGATCCGCAGCATGCAAGCGGTCGCATACAGCGAGGCAATGGGTTCACTTGTTCTGGTACCACGTCTGGTGTTGGATGTTAGCGGTGGCGGCGCAGGTTGTGGTGTACTCACACGGTCGCGTGCACACTGGTGTGGGGCTGTCCAGAGTGACTGGCGAGTGGCGGCTGTCCACAAACCTGTCGAGTGCACATGTGGCTGCACCTCAGGTGTAGGGGGTCTCGGCGCCCCTCCCCCCCCACACACACCATTTTTCACAACGTGTTATGCTGTCAACGGTACATGCTTGAGTCTGCACCTGGCAGGCGGTTCAGGCCACAGGATCCGTGACAGTTACTGCTGGAACTGTACACGGCGCTCAAGCGTGCTATACAGCCTGCGCTCCGTGCGCCCCGCTTCCAACCAGCGGGCTGTAGCTTGGTAGTCAGCAGCATGGCCGCATGCCATGAACCAGCACTGCTTTCTGCTGCTGCTGCTGCCAGTTGGGTTGCTGCCTTTGAAGCTGCGCTGGTTCCACGACTTGCCTGATGCGCCTCCTGAGGCACCGTGAATGCCCCAGGGTGGACCGAAATTGGTTTATGAAGGTTACACATGTCTGCACAAGGGGAAGGTGTGTGGTGCTGCTGCCATGGCCAAAGCCACAGCGGCTGCGCCTCACGGCTCGCAATCCAGCGGCGCCCAGCTGTGCTGCTTGGCGCTTTACTCGTCCTCCTGGCTGCGCAGGCGGGCGTTGCCGTTGGTGAGGTTGACGTTGAGCTGGGCAGCACGCTCAACAATAGCCTTACGCTTGAGGGTCGACACGTTGTGGGCAATCTCGGCAGAGTACTTCCTGCACCCAGGCAAGTGGAACGTCATCAGGCGAGCTGTATGTCACAAACGCAACACATTCATTGAGGTGTAACGGACTGAGCAGCCCAAGGTGGCGGTGTGCAGCCAGCAGAGTGTGTGTGCACCCAGAGTACACCGCCGCAGTCGTGCGTTGCATCGTGATGCAGACGCACAGATACGAGAGACACTCAGCGGAGGCTGCGCTGTTACCTGTTGTGCATCATGAGCAGCTCCAGGTCCTTGACGTTGGAGACAACGAACTTAAGGAAACCAGTGGGCAGCATGTGCCTTGTCTTGGCGTTCGACCCGTAACCGATGTTGGGCATGGCAATGGCGCCCTTGAACCTGTGCAACACAAAGCATGAACATGCATCTATCAGTGCTCATGCAAAGGCTCAGCAGCTCATACCCTGCTTGCTGCATCGAAGCGCTGTGTGCGTCGACGTCCAAAGATTGGCACAGCCGCGCAGGACGGGGTCAGCGTGACCACAGGCCAGAACATGCAAAATACTTGTCACACACCCACAACAAGTTCTAAAACCAACGCTATCAGCCACTCGCCAGGATCAGCCGCGAGCGGATTGGAGTGACGGCTACAAGCCAGTCGGGTATTATGTACTCACTTTCTGCGCACCCTGTTGTCAATACCCTTGGGCCTGCGCCATGACTCCTTGACGGAAAGCTTGCGGTCACTCTGGTGACGCTTGAAGCGCGCAGTGCGCTTCTTGACAATGTTCACCTTCTTAAGTGGCTGCACCATTTTTCAACCCTGCTCATGGTAAGCACAGGGCAGGGCAGACAAAACCATGAGCTCATATGTCCAGCTGTAGCTCCAGCTCCTGCCTGTGCCTTGCGCCCAGCTGAGGCTGTTAGGGCGCCCCGCTCAATGCTGTGTAACGAGGCGTGGTCCGGGTGGTTCGGTCCTGGAAACAGCAAATTATCATGGCAAACTCCAGTCTGTTGCTGCTGAAACTGCCTGCCCTGCTGCGTACGTGACAGTTTGGGCAAGGCCGCCGTGCGCAAACGCAGCAGCCCTGCCTCTGCGCGTTGCCTGTCGGCTGCTGAGCAGCCAACGGACAAAGCAACCCAAGGCAGCATATCCAGCTGCAAAGGCTCGTTCACACAGCGTTCCCAGTAGATTTTGTGCTGTCCTTGACAGTCCTGACTGAGAGTCCACTGAGATGGCTGCTGCCCTCTGCAGTTTGTCCAGGTGCGCTTGTGCGCCGGGCCTGAAAGCGCGACTACGACTGCCGCTGGCGTGCGTCCAGCATAGTGAGCACCACAGGAATGGATGCTTGCTGCAGAGGCAGCGCTGCTCTGAACGGAGAGTCGCCCCTGTGTTGACACACACGCAACGAAACAACGCAACGCCACAACAACCACCGCAGCACTTGGTGTAAACAAAGACCCACCGTGTTGCTCCTTACGTCCACGAGCGGGCAGGAAAAGAGAGAGCCCTAAACGCGCGGGGACTTCCTTAAGGGAACCTGGGAGAATTGGGCTATCCAGGGGGGGGGCCAGACCCAGACCGATGCCAAGTTTTCTGATGTATTGCCTGTATTGGGTCATCAACCTCCTCAGGTCCATGAAGAGCCCTCATCATTTATGCTGATACCGACCACCTCCTACAATTCATTTAGCCACACCGTGATACTTGCACAATACAAGGTTATGCGTTGCGGGTGCGTGCCGGCATCGCCGCTTCTGGCGACGACTTGCACACTTTCACGCTGAGGAATAAAGCCAGAATGCACAGCCATATCACGGCTCTGCGGCAGCTGGAAACACTCTGACACCGGAGCTCGGTGGACAGCACAGGGAACGCCCCAATCAAAAGTGGACAGTATGTCGCCTGACAACTTCGGTGAGTAAACAGCCCTTTGCTGAGAAAACCATGAAGCATTGTGCAGGTGTTCCATGGAAGAAAGTTTGACGTGCTATCATTCCTCGCCCAGTCCACCAGGCCCTAGTACTGGTAACGAAGGTCTCACGTGGCGTGCAAGTGGCAGAACTTGTTAGGAGAGAGCATATCCCTTAACCAGATAAGGCAAGAATGCTTCCACTGTCACAGTGTGTGGTGCTTGCGCTCTTGTACGATGATGTGTTGACGCCTGCAGATGGCCGTTTCATCAGTAAGCGGACGCGCTGCCTGACCAGCCTGGAAGTGAAGCTTGAGGTATGTTCAGTCAGGATTAGTTGTTGATATTACTCAGGGCTTGCACTGCAGCAAGCGCTTTGGTCGTTGGAGTAGAGGGTGGCACCGGGGTGGCACCACAGTCAGTGGCACGCCACCATGATGTGTTGTCCAGGCCAGGTGGATAGGTCGGGGGCACAAAGAGGCAGACACTTGTGTGACACCTGGACGAGCTGCAACCCTGGATGTTGCTATAAGGGCACTTGTATTATCAGCGCCTCTCCCCGCCAGGCATCGCCCCGCACCCCCCAGCGAACTTGCACTCACGCACTCACAAGTGACAAGACGTTGCACAACAATATTTCCTGCTCCAATTGTTTGCGATACCCAGAGCCTCCGATACCCGCCCATTGGAAAGCACACGGCACAGGCATGTGCTGCATTACGCATGCAGCTGACGGCACGCGTGCACGCCCACCATAACCGCACGCTGCACAGGCTGCGCGTGCGGAGTTCGAGAAAGCGCGGCGCCAGGCTGGCGCACCACCCCCGCCCAAGATCGCTCCAGGGGTGGGCCATGTGCTCAAATCCAGGGCTCGCAAAGCCCCCACCATCACGAAAACCGCCCGGATAAACCGCTCGTCTGCCGACACGCAGCAGCAGCAGCAGGCGGAAACGCCAAGGGGGACAACGGGAGCTGCCTTATCCTCATCCTCATCTGCGTCAGGCCAGCCTGCTGCAGCTGCCGCCGCCAGCAGCACCCCTGCGGGCAGCGCGCCCCTTGCCGGCCGCAGCGGCGGCGCCACAAGCGGCAGCGGCAGCGGCGGCGACTCGCCATGGACCAAGCGTGCGCCGGCGGTGGTGGCAAAGCCTTACCATTCAGAGGCTCGAACGTTTTTCAACCTCTCGCTGCTACCCACGTGTGTGGAGGACCTTCAGCGCGACAGTGGTGGGTGGTGGATCGCAAGTGCGCCCGCATGGGGCTTAGGGGTGTACGGGGGGTGTAGAGGCATGGAGGTGTAGGGGGGATGCGCCGATTCACGTACGAGAGTGCGTGCAGGGCAGAGACAGGGGTACGTTGTCGATAGGTACTTGGGTTGTACATGAATCATGTTTGTACATGCTTTGAACTGGTTGGCTTGCTGGCACACGTGTGTTGGATTATCAGGGTGTTCAGGTGATGTGTTGGGCTGCTGCTGCGGCGCGCTGTGCCCGCAGGCGTGTTCTACTGCCCGGCGGGAGCGGTGGACAGCAGCACGGCGGGCGGCGCGGCGGGCGCGTTCCGGGGCGGGCTCCGAGGCGGCATGATCCACTTCTACGAGCCCACGCTGGTGCTTGAGAAGGCAAAGCAGGAGGCGGCCGCCGCGCAGAAGCTGCAGGCGCGCATCGATGCTGCCAAGGTGCGCCTGCCATGGTGGTTTCCATACGCACCCGATTGTGACTCATTTGGCTCAAGGATGTGCCGATCACATGGTATCCTGCGTTGCATGCGCACCCCACATGCAACACACCCCAGCACCCCACATTAGCTACGCATGCGTTGCACTCTGATGTGCACATGCCCTGACAGTGCCAGCACCATCCATATACTCATCAGGTCCTGATGTAAGGAACTTTGAAGTGCGCATACGTGCATTTATAGGAAGAACTGCATGCGCAGTGAGTGGATGAGTGCACAATGAATGCTTGAATGGTGTTTGCATGCATACATGCATGCAGGATGCCATGCAGCGGGATCTAGAAGAGCTGGTTTCGAAATGGGGACCAAAGTTCATCGACAGCCTGGTTGCAGCACCAATCGACGTTGAGGACGCCGCTGCTGCAGCACCAGCAGCACCTGCCAATCCGGCCGCTAGGACTGCTGCTGCTTCTCACGCCAAGTTCAGTGTCAGCGCAGCCCGGGCAGGGCACCATGCTGCAAGCGGGATGAGTGTGATTGGGACAGCCGGGTCGACATCCGGAGAACTGCCGCATCAGCACCCTCAGCACTCGTCCAAGCAGCAGCACCTGCAGCACCAGCCACGTCTGCAGCTCCGTACGCAGCACCAGCAGCAGCAGTACGCGCAGAATGCCGCTGCATGGGCAGCGGTTAGCTCGTCCTACGGCCTGGCTCACAAGGGCGGCGGCAGCGGTATCATGGGCGGCAACGGCGCAATGGGGGAGGGAGCGGGCGGCGCCGCCGGTCATGGCCGCACAGCGCGAAGGTCCAGCGCTGGCTGCGGCAGCGACACGCTTTTGCCCCGGCAGACCTCTGCCAGCAACGCTTACGGCGCACACAACGGTCCGCAGGGGCTGCTACAGGTCCAGTCCTTCGCCAGCTCCATCGGCGCGTACGGTGGTTTCGGAGCTGGCGGTACATCGGTTTCGGAGCTGGCGGCGACGGCGGCACCCATGCGCGCGCGCCTGCAGGCGCTAGCGCAGCAGGTGGAGGTGCCTGTGGAGGTACTGCTGGCGCTGCTCACCGCCCCGCAGCAACAGCGGCGGCGGCCGAGCACCACCGGTGAGCATGCCGGGTCGCGCCGCCCGTCGTGCCTCGGCCACGCGCACCCCGCCGTGAGCCACTGCACCACCGGCATTTCTACCATTAGCATCACTCCCTCCTCTCACCACCACCACCACCCGGCGCCGCACTCTCAGTGGGCTGCTGTTCAGTCTGCTGTGGAGGACGCGGCGGCAGCCGCGGGGGTGACGGCGGCGGCCATGCCGATGTCACCCGCGGTGCACTTCGCGCCGGGCGTGTCGGGGCGGCCGCAGCACCACGGCCCTCCTGCACACCGCGCGTCCCGGAGCGGCAGCGGCGCTGACGGCGACGCTTGCCACGCCGATAGCGGGGATGGCCACGGCTGGGACGATGGGAGCGGCGACGAGCATGGGGAACACCAGCGCCACCGCCACCACAGGCGCGACCAATCCTGGCGCACCATCTCATTTGCGTCGTCCGCGGCGTCATGTGCGCATGCAGGCGGCGACTATCCCCTGCATCCCCGCCACGATAACTGGGCTGATGGGCGGCATGGTGGAGAGGAGGGGGATGTGGATGAGGACGGGGAGAGTGGCGGGTGGGGGAGGTGGCGGCAGCCTCGCGAGAGCGCCAACGGTATGGTCGGCGCCGGAAGCAATGCTTGGTATGCGCAGCACGATCACGATTCTTATTATGATCAGGAGGCGCACGACCTGCGGTACGAATCTCCGCTCCGAGATCGGCCAGAGCAGGCCCCGCAGGAGGTGGAGCCGTACCACTTGCTGCAGAGGGGAAAGGGGATGGGGGCGGCAGAGCCGGGCAGCAGCCTCCAGTCGCCGCAGCAGCGACCGGGCACGACGGGGTCGATGGGTGTGTCAACGCAGGGCGCCAGCAACCGTGCGCGGGGGGCGAGCCGGCCGGGCACGGCAGCGGCAGCCGTTGGCGGCGGCGGTGCCGGCGGCATGTCGCCATCGCCTGCACCGGGCACAGAGACTGGGCTGTCCCGACAATATTTGGTGCGTACCTGCCTGCATCCTGCCTGCGTCAATCAGGTGCCAGCACTGTCGTGAGTAGCATAACGAATGCAGAACGGGTTCAGGATTTCGTTTCATGCTGCTGCATTAGCTGATTCTCAGCCATCACAATGCCGTATGATTTTGTGGCATAAACGATACAGAAAAGCACAGCGCAATCCCCAATCCCTAATGCCCTCAACCCCTCGTACGGTACCGAAACTCCTAGCTCGCTAGAGGCTCCTTCCGCTCGTATGACGGCTCAATTTGCGTGTGTGTTTGTGCATTGCTGATGTGCTGATTTGCTACAGGCCCGCCCGGACCTGTGGAACCCCGCCGCACCTGGCGCCATCCGCCCCACGTACGGCACGCCGTCAGACTACATGCCCGGCACCTACAACTTTGCGCTGATGGACAAGCTAGCAGGCCAGGACGTGCGGCAGGACTCCTCAACGGCGGCGTACGTAGAGGCCTTCGACGATTTGGGTCCAGGGGGCGTTGAGGGGCTGAGGCGGTCGAGCATTCGGGCCGGGGGATCCGGCCCGACCCCGCTCCCGCTCCGGCCGCCGCCGCCGCCGATGCCGCTGCCGGCACAGCTGCTGCCCGACAACCAGCAGCAGCAGGAGCAGCAGGGTGCTGACCCGACGCCGCAGCACCGCATGTCGGCGTACGCTCGCATGAAATCTATGCGTGCGTCCGCAAGCGCCATCCCAGCACTCCCGATTGGCGAAGGCAGCGATGATGATATCTTGGGTGAACAATTACACCAATTGGCATCACAGCCACAGCCACAGGCGAGCACTTACAATGATGATGCCAGCAACGCAGTCACAGGCGCAGAGCCACAGCGCATTCCACTTGCGGCATCCACCGGCGCTGGGTCGATGCCGACGCCTCAAGCGGCCGACAGTGGATGCGTCAGCGGCGATGGCGCCATCGGCAGCGGCAGCATGAGACAAAGCATGACTGCCGCTGCCGCTGCCGCCCCTTCTGTACGCAGTGCCGGCGAAGACAGCACCGCCGAGCGCGTTAGCCCGCACCGCCGCGCGATCGCCGCGTTCGTCTCCTCCGCGCTGAACCCAATCAGCCAGGCGCTCCACGTGCTGGACACGCAGCGGGAGGAGACGCGGGAGCGGGGCGCAGCGGGGGCACGCAACAAGCTCGCGGCCCGCGCGGCCGCCTCGGCGAACACCACCGCGACGCGCTACGGAGAGATCGGCGCTGCCGCCTCCGCCCGAGCATACCAACAGGCGGCAGCCGGCGCAGCAGCCTACCCCACCACACCCCGAGCCGCAAGCGCAGGGTGTGGGGCTGGCGGTGCTGCGGGGGATGCCGGCGCTGCGCAGCAGTCGGCAGCCAGCCGCGCGGCGGCGGCGGCGGCGGGGCGGCGGCCGGGAACGTCGCCCGCCGCGCTCTTTGGCCGTGGCGCGTCGACATCGGCAGTTCCTGATGCTGCCGTGGAGGACGAGGGATCGTCCTTCTTCCCTGTGGAGAATCTGCGAGGCATCATGAAGCCCTCGCAGACCATCTGGGCCCAGATGGAGGACCTCCCGGTTGATTTGGCAGGTTCTGGAGCCGCCTCCCAGGCTAATCCGCCGCCATCCGCATGGGAGCGGGCAAGCGGCGGCACCGTTGCTGGCAGCGTGGGCGGCGCTGTTGCCGGCACCGGGAAGCGGCCGGGTTCGGCGGCTGCGTCTTCACCTGGTGCCGGGCGGGGGACGTCCACGAGGGCAGCGGCGCCTTCCTCAGCTTCCCAGCAGCTTCTCGCTGACCTGGCGATGGGGCGGGACAGCGCGCTGAGCCTGAGGGGCACGCTGGGCGTCAGCAACAAGGTGAGGATCGGTCGCGCAACCCATCCACGTACCCGACAGACTGCACACGCCATGCGCAGCATCGATGCATGAGCATCCAGTTTGCATGGAAATGCATGAGCCGTTTGCTTGATACGCTGCTGATGTGACATACTCGTGCGTAAAGGGCTGTGCCATAACCGCCATGTTGCCATTGATTCAGCGGTCGCTGCACCAAGTCTGCTCTACCGTTGCAGACGCAGCAGATCCCTGGTCACCCTGCCTTGCCATGCAGTCATGCGGTCATGCACAATGCGGCAATGACGAATGCAACCCGGCGCACACACTGTGTGCCGCCCACTGCGGTGCCTGCCCGCAGGCTGCGGCGTTCATCAACGAGATCGTGGAGGTGGATGCGGGCCTGCGCCGCATAGAGGCGCGCCTCACCCCGCTGCACTACCAGCGCCGCACGCGCTGGGGCCTGCTGTAGCTGCACACTTGCATACCGTATGTGGCTGATGGACTACAGGCACAAATGGCCTGTTGTAGCTGCAGCTAAGGCTGAGGCCGCTGATGGACTACACAGGCCAAATGGCCGTATGGCCAAACGCTCGGTTCGTGTTCCCAGTTTTGCGTGTTACACGACTGGCAAAGCAATCATGGCTTACAGAGTTTAGTATTAGCATGGCAAATGATGAGGGCATTCGGCATTTTGGGGCTGCAATACAAAGGTGCATGAGTGAGGAGAGTGAAGAGAGTGAACAGCGAATTGCATGGGTTCCAGTGCTTGACCGGGGGGGGGGACCAGTGCTTGATTAGGCGTGCTAGTTCTTGCTTAAGTTTCGCACAACAGTGCTTGCTCAGCACACCAGTGCTTGATTACATGCAAATCTTATTATATATGCAAGTACTGATATGCATACGATGGTTACGGGCCAGAGCGCTTTGGACCCCCCGCGCATTGGTGCTGAGGCAGGCAGGATGCGCTCGCAACATGGCAAGGGATGCAAGATAACACAGTGCCAAAATCTGCAGCTGTACATGGCTGCACGAATGCTCCGTTAGACTGTATCCACTACATCCACTACATCCACTACGTCTAGTGCCTGCCTTCCGGCTTGAGGCATTGAAATGATTGCGTGTTTGTGATGCTTAAGACAACGGCACCAAACCAGCACTGCGGGCACCGAAACACATATGGCGATAGGCGCATGCTGCATCTGAGCATTGCACAGGCCGTTGTGTTCGGCCCCATGCCCCATGCCCCATGTAATGACCCGGACACAATACATGGTATGCCACTTCAGGACTCCCCCCTCAGCTTCTAGTAGCAGTCCTTCATGTAAGCTACTGCCCTCCTGAATGCATCATGCCGTCATGCTCCTTGCATGCCTACCGCACAGCAGCATCTACTGTATTCGCAGGTCGTGTAACGCAACAGGAACGCAACTACGCGAGGCAAGGGAGAAGCAGCACGTGACCTGAAGCATCACAATCACGGCTACCTATTCAACCACACAGCAGTGTGTCGTACTGTCAGTTAGCAGCAATCAGCCGCCTCATGGCAGTGAGGCTTGTGATCTTGGCCTCAGGGATTGTTGCAGCAACCTCTTATGGAGTGATCTGCGGCCCCCTGTAAGGCATGCGTGTTGATGTGGGTCACCTGAACGCCCATACGCATAGCCCGACGAGCGCCACCACCACCAGCAGTGCCGTCAGCGTGAGTGAGGGGCCCGATTCGCTTCTGCGCAGCGCTTGCATCATCCTGCCCAGCATGCCCCAAAGGCGAGCATGCGGCGTGTGCATTTCACCGTTCTTTACGCCGAGCAGCGACCCCTGTAGCAAAAAGCACATCCCAATCTCCCGCCAATGCCGCCATACATTCAGTATGCCAGTCGCATGTAGCAGGATAAGTTCGGAAAGGGCAGTCAGTACAGCCATTACGCTTGTGTGCGGATACGCCCACTGAAGTGCAGTGTCAGCCGCCTGCATGATGTGCAATTGTAGTATTGTACAATATATCGGCATACCGTACGGGTGTCAATGGAAGTGGTGCCAACCCCGCACTTCACCCCTAGTACTGCGTAGTGACCCCTAGCAGAGACACGCAAGGACGCAGCAGGGGCAGGCAAACGCGCTATCATGCCGGTGGTGCTCACGTCTGCCTTCACAGCGATGCCGGCCTCCACTGCCTCCTGTCCGCTGCGTGCATGAACCCAGGCAGTCCACTTTCCCGTAAGTCAGAAAAGGATTGCGGTAAAATGGCACAAATGGTAAGTGGTAAGGACATCACTTTATGGCAGCTAGCTGGCGGTGCAGGTGGCAGCAGAAGTGGAGAGGCGCTCAGCCCGTGGTCCCAAGGAAATAGTGAATGGATGCACGGCTATTGCACGCACGATGATACAAATGGCTGGCTTCTCCGGAAGCGACCCACACATGTGCACACGCAAGCGCCTACCGCCCAGCCTGCAGTCCCCCAGGAGGGGTATCTCTGAAACACCCACCCATGCACATGCCGCCCGCCCGCCCCCCCACTGCATGCGCGTATGCACAAGAATGGCAACGGGTCCCCCGGCTTGAAATTGTTGCCGAGGCGCCGCAAGTGCGCCCTCCCTCCCTCACTTGTGCGCACCTGGCTTTGAGCTTACCCCCCCGCGCGTCTGCCCAGACACACGCACACGCACACGCACACGCACATGCACACACGCAGACGTACACGCAAATGTACATGCACACCTGGAGCTTGCACTTGCCTGCTTGCAGGATCCTGTGGCTCCTCAAAGCCGGCTGCCCTCACTGTAAACGGTTGGTAGTCACCAGCCCCCTGCAGCGGATGAACCCCTCCGTTGGGCAGCGAAAGAAAATAGCGCCGGCCAACCAGAGGGGTAGGCGCAACTCGTCGTAAATCGTCTGTCTGGACCTTGATAGTCACGAGCGTGGTGTCGATCCAGCACAGCCGCTTGTCGAGCTCCTCGGGTTGGACGCTGAAGCGCTCCGCGGAAAGCTCCACCGCGCTGCGCAGCTCCCTCAGCTGCAGGTTCGTTGTGTTTGTGCAGTGCAACCATCAGTGACCTTGGTGTGAGCAGATGGCCACAGCTACGAGTGTAAAGCACACGTCTGTCTGTGAAAGCGTACCATGCCAGCCGAGAAATCCAACGAGTCCAAGTGGTCTGCCATCTGGAGCGCCAGCGTGCTGCAGTTCCTGTTGCTTGACAGCGAGACATGGAGCTTTGACGACAGGCTGGAAGCTGTTTGCAGCTGCAGCGTAGCACACAAAAAAAATGCGTCAGACCAGAGCAGTGTCGTGACTGAATGAGCACTTGCATAGACGATTCAGTTCTGCCTGTCAAAGCGGTGCCCACATCTGTTATGATGCAGTCTTGGATAATGTAGAAAGGGTCAGCTTTGTTCGCCACTCGGGTGGGGGGGGCTTCTTGAGTCGTTGAGTCGTGGGGCGTTGATGAAGGGCCAGGTTCAAGTGTGACCATAGCGGGCTAAGGGCAAAAGCAAAAGCTAGTAAGGTCATGAACGTCCACTCCGTCAGATCACTGAGGCAAATTGTTTGTAATAGTTTGTACTCCGTTCATAACAGACATTCATGTACCGCTTGTGAGGGCCTGAAGCAGGTGCATGCTGCTGGGTCAAGCCGCGCCGAAAACAATGCAAGCGCGCCTGCCCTGAACCAACCAAGCAAAGGGGTTTCGGAGTTTCCGTGCTTCAATGGCAGTTTGTGTCAGGACAAACCACGTGTGAAGGCCCTGGAACTCTTGCTGCCAGCAAGGTCGTTCACGTCAGTGCACTGGGTGTCCACGGCTCCAGGCCTGGCTTAGAGCCTTTTAACAGACCGTGGACAGTAGCCCCCAACAACAGGAACGGCCCAGGCAACGCCCTGCTCACTGGTCACAAACAATGTCGTGGGCCACAAGTTCCCTCATCAGCCAGGCATAGCTTGCACGCTCAGCAAGCTCAGAGCAGGTCGCTGGTGCAGGCTTCACAAGGCAGCGTGCTGAATGCGAGCTGGTACCGAGATGCTCCGTTTCTAAGTGCACATTAACTCTGTGGCAGTGTTGAACCTCTGCCAGAACTTGCTCTGGCAGCGCCTTGAGTCAATGTCAATGCGCGGTTGGCGTGGTCTGGCGTGGTGCAGTCCCACACGCCTGGGTGCGGCAACGTCGCCAGGTCTGGCCCCCCTGCACTGAACTACAGACACTGCTGAAAAGACCTTACAGGAGAGGGGAAGCGCAGCCATTGCCCAGGATGCCGTGGGCAAAGTGCCTGCAGGATGGATGCTGCCGCACAGGGTTGTTTGCTTTGGCGGCATAGTTTGCTGAGGGTGCATGCTTGCACAGCACGACCGAGGGTGCAAAATCGCTGCGGCTTCGCCTCTGATAGCCATGATATAAGAGCAGCCCGGATCAGTGTTTACAAGCCGAATTCACAAAGCATGGCTCCACAATCCATACAATCCACAAAACATAGGGGCGATAAAACATATGCATTTGTATTTAACAGTCTAGCGTTTCGCACCCAGCTCACACCCACGGTACGAATACAGCGCCTCGGTGTATGCCAATGTGCACAACCTGCAAGTAGAAGCTGCACTCATGACCAGCCCCCTGCGCCAGCGAGTTCATGCTGCACACGCGGCGCTGCACACGCTGCTCGCACATGCCACGCGCAGCGGCGGCACGCTGCACGCAGCCTAGGACATCGTGTGAAGGATCCAGCTGCACGCACGCGCCCCGCGCGCACGAGCCAGACGCGCACCTACGCGGAGCGCTTAGGTTCGCGCATGCATCTCTAAGGCGTTTTATGCGCCCCGACCTGGCCCCCGCCTCTCTTGCAAGCGCAGCGCCTGACGCTGCTGATGCCTTCACCGATCGCTGCCTCCAAAACGCGCAAAACATGGCGAAGTTGCTCAACTGAACGCGAAAATGCTGATGATGATCAGCAGCACGATCAGCACGCCGATGAGCGCCAGCTGCGTGTTAGAGCCGGTCTTGCGGATGATCTCCTGCATCTTTTTCTGCGCCGCTTTCAAGCGGCTCTGCGTCGTGTCCACGTCCTGGTCCAGCTCATCAATCATTTGCCCCTGCACGCCACCAAACGCAAAGCAAAAACCCAGGCGCAGTGTTCACGCCAGCAAGCATGCAGGCAGCGTACAGCCCCCCTCAACATCCTGATACAAATAGTGATACACCGGTGATTGCCCACACGGGAAACCGCAAGTTGTGAGTTGGCAAGGAGCAACAAGCGCGCACGCGCATGGCAAGGAGATGGCATAAGAAACCGTGGTGTGGTACGCAAATGAAGCTGACTGAACATGCGTGCGTGAGCGCGCCTAGATGCTGGTGGCCATCCGCGGTGCTCTAATGCACATGCAAGTGTTTAGCCTTCGTTTAGTTTTGCGTATTTGCGTCATGCACGACTCGTGCGACTCAAACCATATCACTACATCAGGCATGACCCACGCCATGAGGTGTGTGTCGTGAGCTCCATGCAAAGAATACAAATGCAGTGCGGACGTGAGCGCTGAGCTGCTTGGGATGTGTCAAAGCAAAGTCGCGAGCGCGAGGACGAGGTGCAGCAGCAGCGCAGCGGAAGGCGAGCATCGGCGAGCGCAAAACTTCACAGCTGCCAGGTGCACGATCTTACACACACGCTCATGCCGCAAACCCACCTGTTCCTCGAGTTCCTGCCCAATCGCTTTCCCTTGCCGCCCGATGCGAATCACAGCCTGCTCGATTTCAGTCAGGTCCTGGTCTTGCGCCCTGCACCGACAAAGTGAGGTTGGAACAAAGGTATGAGCTATGATGGAGCAGCTGCCGGCATATTGCTTGGGTGCATTGGTTCAAGTATGTATCAGTCAGGGACGTGCGTGCAATCAGGAGCCACGGCATGCGCAATGCCAGAGGGACCGCTCCATCACTTACTTCATAACAAGTTCCTGACGTTGTGACTCATCCCCAAGAAACTTGGCGTTTTCTGCGACAGCTTTGCTCTCCGGTGTAAAGACTGGTGCTTTCTGTGTTGTTGCTGTCCTCAACGCTTCCTTCATCCCTTCTATTTGCCTCCGTGTGTTGCCAATCCAGCGCCTCCGAGCAGCAAGCTCCTCTGGTGTTAGGTTGAATCGTTGGGGGTTTTCTGAGGCACGGTCCACTGCGTTGTCCAACTCGTTGAGCTGCACAGCACATACCAAGCGTGGTTTGTCCAACGTAAGTCGATTGACAGGAGCTGTAGACATCCTCCAGGACAACATGAGACTTCGGGACCACTAGTAGCTCCAGAAAGGCGTCAAGGCGTGGGTGTAAGGCAGGATGACCGCATACACGCACCTGCCATGACAGGGAATCGCACCCTTCCACCACGCTCGCCGCCACCTTCTTTCGCTCAGGGTTACTGGCTGTGAGGCCATGAAACCTGGACATTCTTTGGGACAGCTCATGGACCTGCAAGCAGCAGTGTGCGCCATTCCAGCTTCACGTAAACGCCAAAGCAGCATCTTCCACGCAGAGAACGCTGACTCGATTGCGAATCCTGGCTGCACCTGTTCTTGTATCTCCTGTCGCACAATATAGTAGGGGTCTTGAGCGGCACTCATGGTGAAGGTGGAGCTGCTCTACCTTAGCTTAGGTTGTGCGCAAGAGAAGTCAGGCTTGCCCTAAAAAGTGGATTGACCGAGCGTGCAAGTGTCGCAATCGCAGACGGACTTCAAAGAACACCACAAGGAATGAGTGGAGATGTACAATAGGCACTTGGAGGTGTGCATCATGGGGCTCGCGGACTGCCAGGAACAGGATGCAGGAGCCAGGACGCCCCGGTAACCGCATCACATTGTTCTGCGGTCATTCTCCATGCAGTCCATACAGGCAGACCTTTCACCCCTTGGCACAATTATAATGGTCTTAAGCTCTCTTGTACTCCGCCACCCAGACAGACCTTTCCTCACACGCTCATGAGCACAATTGCCGGTGTCGCTGCTTGCACTCGGGCACCTAACAGACTGCTGGCGAAGCAGCTTGTATATTCTGGGGATATGCAAAGTAAGAACGTTAACTTGGCCTTATTTTACTTGGCTTTCACTAACGGTTGAGCCATACCAGTGGCGAACCTGGGATCGTGCCTGTTCTTGGCGTCAATTCCTCAACTGGCCGCCATGTCTCCTAACCTTGCGCGTGCGTGGCACTTGCTGTGCTTGCGGTGTCACCCTGGCTCTCAGACACCCGGGTCCTGCGGTGTTCGTCACGCCCCAGTCCTGTAGGACTGGGGCCCGCACCCAGTCTAGTGACACGTGACGGTCAGCGGTGCCAGCAGCGCTGTCGTGGGGTCAGGACACCGCTCTTCCCTCCTCAGCTTCAAAGGTGAGCAAGCACTGAAGTTCAGCCTGGGTACTACCCCACTGGCTCTTCTTTGTAACACCTCTTGCTTGAGTCACACACACTGTGGCCACTCACACCTGCTGCCACGCTTGCAGCGTCACTTGCGTCGAGCCACAACTTTTAAGTACAGACACACACCGCACTGAATTAGAAAGCAATGCTGACCAGTGGCATAATATCCTATCGTGCCCTACGGGCTGAACAGGACCGGACCCGTGACGCACGCCAAACCGTCTGCCAAGGCCGAGAGCAGTAGCGGTGGTGGCAAGGCGGCGTCGCAGCAAGGGAAGCAAGGCAAGCAGCAGGCCAAGCAGCAGCAGGAGCAGCAGCAGTACAAGGAGGAGGAGGAGGAGGAGGGGTTGCAGGAAAGGGCGGAGGATGAGGGTGAGGATGGATTCCTGTACGAGGATGAATACGAGGACGAATTTGAGGACGAGGACGATGATGATTACGCCAAGGTCAGCATGTGCATGTGCACACGGGTGTCATACATGTGGAGTGATGTGGGTCTTTTGCAATTTCATGGTGGCTTGTGTGCCCTGCCGAGTTTGGCTCGGCACGCAAGCGAGAAGA
>BDDA01000254.1:36255-55705 GCA_001662385.1 Chlamydomonas asymmetrica | reverse complement strand
GTCGGAATCGTGGTGGTGGTGGTGGTGGTGGTGGTGGTGGTGTGGGGTGGTGTGGGGTGGGGGAGTGTAAGGCCGTGAAGCAGTTGATCATTGCCGCTGCTGCTGTTTTCGAGTGCGGCTTGCTGTCAACGTATGGCTCGTGCTGCTTGCGCTCTGCTACTGATCGTTTGTTGCCCCGTAGCCAAGTGCGATTTGAGCGACGCAAGGATGCACATGCGCTTGTCGCACACACTCTGCTCCCTTGCAGTGATCCGTCTGGTGTACCGCCATCTTATGCGTAGTACAGAATGGCAGTGCTGGTGTACTGCCAGTCGTTCAAAATGCCACATTTCATACAATACACTGTTTTCCTACACGGTACTGCTCTGCTTGCTTAGCCCCTGCACCCGTCCGCACTACCTCCTGTGTGATCCTTGCGGATGCACAACACGCTGCTGCGCTGTGTCACTCACTGCGTCACCCCTGCGCAGTGCTTGAGCGTGAGATGGGCGTGGAGGCTGCTGGGGAGGTCAGCTTTGAAGTGTCGTCACCCGGGGCAGAGCGACAGGTAAAGAGCTCGGGCGGCGTGGTCGGGTTTAGCAATACACGCAGAAACGGGTTACGCGTAGGTCATGTTACAGACAGTGCTCAGGAAGGAACCTTTTTTCTGAAAGGCCCATTCAGGGAGAATTGGCCTCATGTTGGTGTCCCTCCAGATGGAGACCAACAGCAAACAGCAGTGGCAAAGATCAGGGGGATATCACTCTCAGATCCTTCCCTTGACCTCACCATTTCCAAACGCACTTGCTCAGCCTTGTGCTTTTGGAACGTGTTGAACGACAAGGACAAGCTGCATTGGATTTGCATGCGTGGGTAGCGTGGGTGTATTGAATGGGCAGCGCTGAGGTTCTCAAGGCACTGTACGGGATTTGTGCACTGCATGGATGTCATCGCAGGTGCGCGTGCCGGAGGAGTTGGAGCGCTTCCAGGGCCTACCGCTGCAGGTGAGGGGCTGAGGGGCTGAGGGGCTGACACACTGCATGCACATATGTACACTGCACGGCCCCACGGGATTCACACTGCCTGGCCCCTTGGGCGCTGTTCCTGGCACTGTGGCACGGCAAGGGAGTGACTCGGGCTAGTCAGAGTGGGCGGCTGCAAGAGTGTCATTGCGGATGAGTGAGCGGGCGCGAGAGCGAAACACCTGCGGAGGGAGGGAGGGAGGCAAGGTGCAGGCGAGCAGTGGCTGAGTGAGAGGGTAAGAGGTCAGGCCGTAACGGAGATGGAATGGACGAGGGAACGGGTGCAGTGGATTAGCCACCTGAGATTGCACCATCTGGCTGTGCAGACAAGTATTGCAACACCAATGAGCACCAGGACTACCGTATACCGGTACCTGATTTCAAATCATCAATTACAAAGCCGCCGCTTTGCGGCGTCCATGGATTACGCCATGAGGGTGCTGATGTGCCGTGTCTTTTGGCGTGTGGTGTGTTGCTGTGTTGCGTTCCGGGGTTGCGACTGGTGGACACTCAGGTGGAGTATGTTGGCGCCAACGGTGCTAAGACCACCGGCGTGTTTGTGATGGAGTCATACGACATGGAAGCCGCATCCACCATTTGGAGCCTTGCAAATGTGAGTATCATAATGCAAACATGTGTGTCTGAGTCGCCAATCGCGATTGTGACCCTGGTGATCCCTACCGCCCTGACTGACTCACTGACTGACAGCAGAGAGATGGGTGGAAGGGATGGGTTGGAGTTGAAGGGAACATTTGAAGGGTAAGGGGAGAGAGGGGGAAAGGACGGAAAGGCAAGGGGAAAGGAGAAAAGGGTAGCATAGTCCAGGTCCATGAGATGCCTGATGAGATGCTCACCCTGGTGACATCAGGCACGGTGTGCAGGCAGCATGAGCCTCTGAGCAGACCGAAGCATGCTGCCACAGCCCCAGTGATTGCCCTGTCCTCCCCCATCTTTACTTCCGATCCCTTCCGCTGCCAGCCTAAACTTGCATCACCCCTGCTCTCCTCTGTGCTTTCCCCTGTGCCCTTGCCCCGCTGCTGCTGCTGCTGTGCGCGCAACCTGCCTTCCCTGGTCTCACCGCCTGACTGGCTACACAACGGTGCTTACCCCCTCCACCTCCCCCTCTCGGTACCCGATTGCCTTCGCCCTCCCCTTCCCGTTTGTCATCCCGTGGCCCACCACACGATCCCGCACCTCCCTCCCCCATGCGCATGCCTCCATGGCACGTGCGTGCCTCCGCCGTCTGCCGCGCGCGCGCGCGGACCCACCCACGGCGACGCTGGCGGAACCGCCGCCGCCAACGCCAGGTGCGTGCCAACGCGCGCACCAAGGGGCGGGCCATCTCCAAGAAACAGCTCGCAGAGCGGTATAGCATACCTGTGGCCGACATCGCGTCGGTGCGCATCCACGTAGACTTCTAGAAGCAACATTTGACATCTGACAGCGACAGTTTACAGCGACAGCGGCCGAGGCAGTACGGTATCTGGACTAGACCAGACTGCTACTTGCTATCGTCTGACCAGACAGGTGCGCTGAACTAGACGCCAAGCTTGCCCTCTAATCACTTTCATCAGTGGCTCGATGACCCTATCGCGATATCAGTACCGGCATGCCAAAAGAAAGGACTGGTTCAATGAGACCAGTGGAATCGAGTTCGCTTCATGCAACCAGGTCGTGTTTGCCATCGGGTTGGGGCAAGCGTCGACCGCACTGTGGCACGGCGTCGGCTGCCAATCACAGCCGCCATCGGTGTCAGTTGGCTGCTGACAGTGACAGCTAGTGGCAGCAATCGCGAGTGGCGCCAGCAAGATGTAATCGTGCGCGCCGCTGCACTGGCAGCCTCTGCTTTCACGCCTGCCACCTTTTGTAGGCAGCAGTAGGCAGCAGCAGCACACATGTGCAGTAGGTACTGCATCACGACTACGGTACACTAGAACACCGCAACACACTCCCTGCAAAATCCAATTTGCACCTACCTCGGCCTGCAGGCCGGCCCGCACTGCTCACAAGCGCGCCTGCAAGCTGCAGCGTGCTGATGCACACAGTGCGTTTGCGTGCACGTTTCGGCTTTGGGGGTTTGGAGTTTGGACCCATGTTCAGGTCCTGAGAGATGCATGCATGCAGCTGAGTGTGGGAGGCAGCGGCATGCGCGCCTGCCATGTTTGGCATTGTCGTGTTGTGTCTGTCGGGTTGGTTTGCTGTGTGTGGTGCACGACGGTACATGTGCACTGTGCATGGCCGCCGCAGATGCATGAGCACGCACGCATGCGCGCCCAGCGGTGCGTTTGAAAATCCTGGTCCAGGCGCCGATGTGTGCCCCAGCCTGGCTCCCCAACATGGCATGGGTGCGCCGATAACTTGTTCAAAGCGTCTGCCGGTGTGGTGCCACGCCTGCCGAGCGCTTGCTGTTGCGGCTGTTTGATACTCGGTGCTGTCCTGAGCGCGGTCCGCTGCTGCTGCGCTGTGAGGGGCGTGGATGCAACAATGCGAGTGCCTGCCATGCATTTGTCCTGTGGAGCTGTTGGGTGGACGTACAGGCCCATGCCTGCCGCGGGGCATGTTGCGTGCATGCTTTGACCCTTCCTGCCGTTGCTCGCACTCTTTCCCGCCAGCCAGCGTGCAGCTTCTCACACCCGGGCAGTGGGTGGTGCACCGCTGGCTGCTTTTGGAAAGGTGATACCCGACGCACTGTTGACCACTGCGCTGCATCCAGCTCCACCCACATACATGCACCAGGCGGGCAACGTGGATCGCCCGCTTGAAGAGTCTTGACTGCACGCATGTGATCACTGGCCCACTGCTCGAGCTGTGCAGCTGGTCCCCTGCTGGCCTGGCTGGCAATCGTTCGCTTCCTGAAGCTTTCCGGTATGATGCAGGGTATGTTGTCGCGTAGGGACAGCAGTGGGCGAGTCAGACAACCACAAGCACAGGGGTTCACCAACAGCACGGCCTGCGAGCATCGCTGCGGCTGAAGGCCACTGCATCGGCCGCCTCGTTGCCTCCCGGGGGGGGGGGCGGGGGAGCTGCCAAGCGGACCCTCATCACAAAGGGTTTTACAGCAACAACGAGCGCTTCCTGGTTTCTCACGTGTGGGCAAACCTGGCGGTGCTTGCAGCAGCCGTGGACATGAGAATTCACGCTAGCACCACAACACTTCGAGCCACGTACGACTACATGCATGCCCACAGCCTTGCTCAAGAATTTCACAAAACGGCATTATCAACCAACTGCACGAACGGTGACGCCGGCAGCTGCAGAGCAGGGATTATTGCATGACACGGCACCTAATAGTTGGATGGTTGCACACACACAAGGGCTTGGATGACATTAAAAAACGCAAATAGGCTAGCTGCGGCAGTCTGGCTTTGTAAGGTGCATGGGCAACGAACGCACTTTCACCTGCCACCAACAAACCAAGCAGCCTGCCATGGCCCTTGATGCATCACAATCGCATCGTGCCAGCATCGGCGCACACACACACGCACACACCGCGTCTTGGTGTCGAGACTCGCGATGCGGCACATCAGCACAAGCGCTTAGCGGGAAGAACAAACCCAGGCGTGTTGCGGATACTACGCCAGCAGTGGCATGCGTGGCGCAACAATAACATAACGATCATCACTTGTACGGCAGTACCTGTTGTTTGTCGATATGTGGGTTTTACAGGAGCCAAAAGCCACCACATCACATCGTCATCCCCACACCTCGCCGCCTGTTTGAACAGAAAGGCGACTCCATCTCAGTTTCTCTCTTGCTTGCTTCGTTCTTGGCCTTGCACATCAGCGAAAGGAGGCTGCTTTTGTAGTTGCTTTGCAATGAGCACGCCCGGTTGAGGCCATGCTAGTGATAACCGCGCAGCTACTAGGCGCGCGCAGAGGCGTACAGCAGAGCGGGGGACGGGGAACGCGTGTGCCGCGCATCAGGCAGCAGACTAAAACACATGAGGAGGAAAGGTGGCACGTAAAAAAGGGACGATGGGGCCTCGTACGTGCGGTTCATCCAGACGCCGCGCTCCAGGGACGCACAAAAGAGGGCGCTGGTGTGGTGACCGGCAACCCTCCCTCCGTGGCCCGCGCCCCCGCCTGCACCGCCGCCGACCATTTCCGCAATGGTGCGAGCACTCCGGCGTACGCTCTCTCAGCCAGCTCATGTTCCAAGAGCGCCAGGCATGCAGCCGCTACACACAGGCGCTCCAGGGAGCGTGCAGAGCAGCATAGCAGCTGGAGGCAGGGGGCGCCAAAGGCAGGGGCAAGCGGATGTGGCGCGCCGCCACACGCTCCGTTGAAAGGCAAACGTCCACAAGGCCGCATCAGTCAGTGCCGAGCCCCTAAAAGTTGGCTATACGCACCCACATCACAAGCGTGCCCGTGCATACAAACCCACACATGGGGCGCATGCACACTCACTGACCGCTAGCTGCACTTGAAGCCCGACGCATATCCAGGCCCGCACAGCCCAAAGGGGGAGGGCGGGTCATCCGAAAGAGGCTGTGCGCTAGCGTGCGAAACGATGCAAGCAAAAGCAGTGTCGTTTGGCAACCACACGCCATAAACGATTCTCTACGAGCATTGTTGAATGAACCCATCAGACCACTACGGACCACGTCACCCCTTGAACTCCATGAACGTGCCCCACAGTTCGGGCGGGAGCAGGCAAAACTCACACGAGGCGATGCCGCCAGCGTGTGTGGCACCGGCAGTCACCGCAACAGAAGCATTTCGAGGTGCTGTTCCCGAGCTGTTGGACAGGCAGCCAGTGACCGAGGCCCTTGTCTCACAACCATTCAGCCAGTCACAGCATGTCCACAAGAGTGTTGCGACACCAGTCACCCGCCGACGCAGGCACTATCCAGTCCCCAAGCGGAGCCCTGTACAGCCACCACCATCGCAACGTCAAACCTCAATACCCACAAAATGAGACCTACGCGCGTGGCAGGTGCACACCAGTCCAAACACAGGCAGGTCTTGACACCCCACAGCAATTCTGATCAGAGCCTTGGCATCAAACAAGTGGTTCCAGGAATGGAAAGAGGAAGAGGGCACTGCCACGCAGTCTCAGAGTTCAATATGACGGTTGCCCTGGTACAGCGATGCTGACCTCTGGCCCCAGGGTACCATAAGCGAACCCGCAGCACAGGGCTGCTCGTTTCAGGAACGGCCGCCGCTTCACATCAGCTGGTTCTGCAGCACGGTCGTCACCAGGTTCTTGGCTGTCTCCACCTGCGAACACCACAGCACCAGGCATGTCAGGAGGGCTGACCAACGCCTCGTAGGTACAAACACCTGCAGCAGTGCGCCAAGCTGCCGTGCTGAAGCACGCCCACTCGAAACACCCGAGGCACTTGGACAACTTGACGGCAAGTGCCTGAATGACCAGCTTGCCCCTTGCCTGCCCCAACCACTTGCATATCCTGCCCTGCCCCGCTGCTAGGGCAGGCCAACACCCTGTGCGCGCGCGCTGCGATCCTCATCAAAGCTGCAACCCATCACGCTTGGTGGCAAATTTGCTGGAGCGAACACGAATGTGCCCCTGCCCCCCAACAACAGCAAGGTACCCCAGAGCCGCAGCAGTGCTCGCATGTTACCTGCGTCTTCTGTCCGCTGAGCACCAGGTGGAAGATCCCTGGCGCTCCTGGAGTGATATGCAGGTTGACGCCCGAGACCGACTGCACGCTGAACAGGTGGTGGTTCAGCTGCGCGAGCTGCTGCTGATTGAGCGCCAGCGAAAGCGCCATCTGCGTCGTCTCCAGGCCCTGCACGCCCTGGTCCATACCGAAGCCCGCGTGCCCCAGGCTATCCTGACCCATGCCGCCTACACAGCAGCAGCAAGCCACCGGCATTAGCTCAGCGCAGGGCCGCGGCCCAGTGTCGTCTGGTGCGAGCGTTGGTATGCAAGAACTGGAGCAGCAAACCTGGGTGCAAGCTACACTGTCAGGCACGCCTGGGCGGAGACCGTCACACGCACCAGTGCCATACGCGTCGTAGACGGTGTTCTGCACAGGCAGGGCGGTCTGCAGGCCAACCAGGCCGCCCCCTGCAACCTGCATGTGCTGCATGCTCCGATACCCCACTTGCGTCATCGGGGTCATGACGTTCAGGTGCTGGTTCTGCGGCGCAAGGTATAGACGCAAGCCAACACAAAGCTTCAACGGTTGTTCAATGAACTTTGCCGGGCCTTTGGGCAGGCGCTACGCCCAAAGCAAACTCTGACTTCAATATGCAACACGAAAAACATCAGCTCACCTGCAGGTGAATCTGGTTGACGCTTACAGTACCGTCCTGCAACAAGCCGTCCATGACACCTCCGCCGAGGCGCTGCAAGTAGTGGCCTCCCATGCTGACCTGGGGTGCACCCTGAACCACAGACAGGAAGAGCAAGTTCCACTTCAAACTTGGAACATGGGGTTGTTTTGCCAAGCAAAGGGTTGCAAGCTGCCCAGCAGGTGCCAGTGCAGACGCTGAAGGACATAGTGTAATCGTTGGAAAAGTGGCATGCTGATAAGAGCAAGGAACTGCCCCTCTGTGCAATGCATGAAGTATTGCGCCTGGACGCCCGTCTGACCCAGGCCTGCCGGAACCTCGAGGCCACAAGCCGCCGGGCAGAACCTTGCTCGAAGGACACAGTGTGCTGTTCACGACGAGCGTGCGTGCGGTTTTCTCACCGTGAGCATATTGATTGTGGGATGCATAGCCTTCGCCCGTGTCTTTGCCTTCCGCACCACAAGCGGACGATCCTGCTCGCCGCTGGGGTCCGACAGCACGTGTCGCAGGTTGAACTGCACACCGCACCCAAACATGACGCACTTAATAAATGCAACAACCCTAGCACACGTAAAAAGGCGAGCAACAAACGAAAAGACGGAAAGCGTTGTCCTGTAGCTGTGTACGCACCTGCAGGATAGCACGCTCTGAATGTGCCCGGGTCGCGTACCAGACGAACGCACTGCCCTTCGACTCGTGCGTTGTTTTGTCTCGCACGATAACCAGCTCCACGACCTGTCACACACAACACAGGCCAACACAGTGTGACTAGGCGCATTGTGCGAACTGGGGCACGCTGCACGATCTTGTTGACGTCAGACAAGCAAGTTGCGGTGCGAGTGTTGTGTAGTCACCTTCCCGATCGTCTCGAAGAATGGCAGCAGCTGCTCCTCAGTGCAGCTCTTTGGGATGTTACCCACAAACAGCTTCAACGCATCTGGCTGGCAGCCTGGCGGGGGTGTTTCATTGCCCTCCATATCGAACGCCGTCTGGCTGGCAAGCAGGCCTGAGTGTGCTCCGAGGCCCAGGCGAGCACCAGGCAAGGCAGCTGTCAGGCCCATGCCAGAAGGAACTGCAAGGCAATCCAAACCTGCTTTAGTGTATAGTGGCTGGCACCAAGGAGCCGAGCATGAAAAAGCACGCTCGCTGTCAGCACGCACGAAAGCAGCCAGGCGGTACGCACCAAGGCTCACGCTGGGCAGCATGCCCTGGCGCATGGCTGCAAGGTGCTGCTCACGGCGGCGGCGTTGCAACGCAGTGTCCATCCACTTGACGACCATCGGGCTCTCCATGCCCTCCCACACAAACTTGTTGTCCAGAGCGTCTATGGCTGACACCGCCTCATCGTGTGTACCCAGCGTCACAAGACCACACCCCTGCAGAAGCAACAACCCAAGTTCCAGGAGGGGGTGGCTTTAGCAACAGTAGTACCGAAAGGGTACCAAAAGCTCAAGCCATCCACCGTGAACAATACCTTGGTGGTTGGCGCCCCTTGGAAAGCACGGAACAGGTTCACGTCGTAAACCTTGCCATACTTGGAGAACAGGTGGCGGACCTCATCCTCTGTGGCTGAACGGAGGACCTTGGCGAAAAACAACTGCAAAACAGGCACGACTAAAACCGCGTCAGCAAGTCCTGTGCGGACTCCATTATAGCCCTGGTGGTACAGCAGCGTGTACGGCCCACAAAGCAAGACCAGCAACTTTGCTGCTGCTGCAGCTATCGTGCAGGGGCACGACACGAAGGCGTGTTGCAGGAAAGGCATGAAAAAGCGGCCGAGCGCTGAACTTGCCATCTTGTTGTCGGCGTTCGCATCCTCCATAGCCTTCTTCTTCTTGAATTGCAGGTCAGGGTCGGCCCATTTCACGGACAGAGGTACACTGGAGCCCTGTGTGAACAGCCACGACCAGCGAGGTTCCCACTCCTGGTCGTACCAAAATGCCCCGAACATGACATGAACAAGGCAGCAGCAAGCAGCCAAGCACGACTTGGCTGCTTGCCTAGCTCTGTCACAGGGACGATGCTCACCTCCAGCACGTGCCTATCATCCAGCGCCTCCATAGCCTTAAGCGCCTGATCGCGGGTCTGCATCTGGCAAAATCCACACCCTTTACTCCGCCCTGTTCGTCTTTCCCGGAAGATGCTGAGTTCCTCGATGACACCAAACCTCTCAAACAGCTCCTGCAAATCCTCCTCAGTCGCTTGCAGGGGGACGTGTGAGAAAAAGAGTTGACGGTTTCCTTCGCCCCCAGAAGCGGGGAGCACGTAGTGGTACGACTTGGCAAAGCGGACCTGCAGTATTGATATCCACCCAGGAAAGGATTGGACAGGTTTTGGCAAGGCCTGAATGCTGCTGCTTTAGTTAGGGACAAGGGATATCTGAACCCCTCGGGTGACACTCCAGGGTACGACGGCGCACAACTCTCTGCGACACACAACACAAAATTGCTCGTAGACCAAACTTACTTCAAGGGGACACAGAACCCCGGGTAAGTGGAGTTTCCTGTCTAGTTTGTTGATGGCAGCCTCCGCCTCCTCTCGGGTTTCGTAGCTGACGAAAGCGCAGCCGCGGGGTTGCCCTGAGTGTCTGTCTTTCAGCACGACGATATCCTTGATATCACCGCACTACATGCATAGCAGGGCGGCAACACTGCGTGTAAGTTGCGGGATGTCGCACCGATGAGCACGATGATACGCACTGCAAGCGGCCCAAAACCTCTGTACTGCCAAATATGGATTGGGCATGAAGCCGTGAAGGATTGAAGACGACCAGTGGCGTACTTGTTGCACGCCTGAACTACACGCACAGTCGTTAGTCGAGCGAGCGAGCGAGCAGAGCACCGCGAAGTGCACACACACCTGGTCAAAGCCCAAAGCGGCCAAGTCTTGCTCTGAGAACTGGTTTGTCCTCGGCAAGAATCCTACAAAGAGCCTCTGCAAAGGTGGTGGCAGCTCCACGTCCCGAAGAAGGTGCCTGCTCTGCTGCGCTTCGGTCGAGAGCGCGTTGCCCTGCAAGTTTTGCGCTTCGTCTGCTGCTGGCTGCAAGGAGGCAAGGAGGCAAGGGCAATAATTGCACAGGCAGTTTTGAGAGGTTGGAGCCTGTCTTTTTGAGGAAAAGGGCCTGCGTTCACGACATCACATCCTTGGGCCGGTCAGGCGGGCAGGGTCTGCCTACAAAGAGCGTTTGCATCACACACACAGCTACACTCTTGCTAGTCCTGTTGGCAACAAGTGACATTCGTAACGAGCCACGCCGTGCTGCAAACTGAGGGTGACTCAACTTGCCTGCTAACTACACCAGTGGCCAGTTCAATCCACTACCAGGTTCATAAAGCTTTCCACGAGCTTGGCACTATGATAACACTAACAGCGAACGCATGAGCAAGGGCGCTGACGCCAAGGTAGCGTCATGGCGCTAGAACCACATGAACGCCCAAATTGTGTATTGCAGTACTCGGGGTCCAATACCGGCGAAAAAATCGCCCTGAATGTGCGCTGCAACCACTGCTGCATCTCGGTGAGTCGGTGTTGTCTATGCAGCGCTCCCATATGGGGATATGCAGCGCACCCCTGTGGTCAGGCAGCGTACCTCCATTGTATAATCAGGGTGGTGCACGCCGGGGCCACCACCCCCTCGCGCCTGTTTTCCAATCTTCTACTGAGTAGATGCTGGGTGAGCTACCAGGCTGGCGGACGTTAACAGGTCTGCAGCTGTGTGCGAGATTACAAGCGCGGCCAGTCAATTGTCACTCACTGCGAAGTTTGAGAATCAATGCAACGCCCGCTGGGTCGAAGAGTCTAGGGCGTAGCTCTTGTAAGGCGATGGATACGGGCAATAAGTCGGGGTAGGGCAGCGCAGTGGGTGCAACTCAGGCAATTATTTGCCAAAAGCCAGAAAAGCTGAAAAAGCAATACACCAGACTGGATTGGAGACTAATTGAATACTCCAAGGCCAGCACTTCAAAGCTCTGAATCTTGACATGTAATAGCGGCCCATATGTACTGAGCCTGTAGTCTGCCTCCCACACACCGTTACCGCAGTGGTGAACACACGCTGGTGCCCTTTTCCTGCTTCAGTACCTCCTTGTAATGCACTTGTAATGCAGTGCATGCCTGACTTGCACGTTCATCTTGTACACAAGGAGTACACATTTGTGTGCTGCTTCACTGCTTGCCACACGGCGGTCACTGTACGACACTGTACGACACAGGTAGCTCGCCTACCTAAAACGTGCTGAGCAAGCAGGTGAGCAAAGAGTCTTGCAAGCCAGTAACATGCACGACCTTGATGGCAGAGGGTTTGTAGAGGGTGCCGACTCTGACAGGTTGCTAGCTTAGCAGGGACGACATGGGTGTGTACGGCCAAGAGGTGCCTGCTGCAGGACGGCGCCAGTGAGAAGTCGAAGAGTCATTGACTGTGGCCTTAATTCACAGCACATATGCAGCTTATACTGCACTCCTTTGCTGACTCGTGCGCCTGCTTTGGGGTTTGCTTGGCATACGCACCTATCCGAGACAGGTTGGGACCAGCAGCGGCGCTGGTTGGCCTAAGCAACGAAGTATGTGGGGCGCAGCCTTGACATATCTGCACCCTTCACAGGTCCCTGACACCTGTGTGAGTATGGTCAATTGCTGCAACGAGGCTCAGCTGCCGCCTTCCAACTGCCCCTAAACTTCCCTGCGCCAATAACTAAGGTGCAGGCTGCTGTGGCACGTCTGGACAGACATGTGCATGTTCGTACAGCCGTAATTTCACCAGTTGCTGTGTCATTGTGGTTTGCGGGGTGTTTGGTGATCATGAAAAGCCCGAAGCAAGCGTGAAGGGCCTTGCGTACTTGGCACTGGTTGCAGCTTGCTGACAAACAAGAAGGCACCGCAATCGTTATTGCAGCTGGAAGCATATGCCAACTCCTACAGCAGCTGCGAGCGGTCCATTGCGTTTTGTCCAGCAGGTGGCAACGGGTCTGCTCTGCACTTAATGCAGTCCTACTACGCAGTCGTTACGCAACACAGGAAGGCCACGTTCTCCTGTGCCTCAAACCATCCATGTGCAGTGCAAGGTACAGGGGAAGTTGATTTCACGCAGCGTTTCACAGTGGCTCTTCCCGCATTGCACTGGTTAGTGCACAGCTGGCACCCTGGCACAGCAGTAAAGGCACGCGTGGGGCAGACAGCCTAAAGGTGTTGAAACAAGAAGAGTGCTGGCTGGAAGCTTGCTTCGCCTCCAGCACTGTCTGCACCATCGTATGTGGCATTCATTTGTGCTCCCAACGCTCTGGACGATTATGTCTGTGCGTCTGTTGACCACTTCTGGAGAGCGCCTCGTGACGGGCTTCTCCGCAGACTGTCAGCAGTCAGCTGTGCCCTTGCTCCAAGAGACAAACACCCTCCTGCGGTCAAGGAAAATAATGTAAGGCAGCGCTCACGGCGGACAGCTGTTGTTCATCAGTCCGTCTAGCCAGTACTGGTCAGGGTACTGGTGGATCAACGGACAGATGACACGTGTATTGCTGCCTGCCACATGCGCATGTAGTTCCTTCATCCTTCATCCTTCATCCTTCATGGACCATCAATCCATCATACGAAGGGAATTGTGATTTGCTCCGTTGCTGGAACCAGGAAAGCAAGCGGGCGGGACGTTTGTGTGACAAGTGACAACAATCGTCGTATGGTTGCCGCAACAGTAAGCTGGGCCTCACACACATGCTTGCGCACTGTCATCACAGTACGTCGAGTTGATTATGCATGCAAGGAAGGTGTTGTGGTGCGCTGGCTGCTGCGCCATGCGTGGCTAGTGTGGCAAGGGTCAAGGCCAGGAGAATGGCAGCGAGCAACAGCGTGGTTTACAGTTGATCCCGATGATGGCATTGGGGCAATTACATTTTTGCATGCAGATTTGTGCTGCTTGACACCACTGTGGCATGCAGTGCAGTGCGCTGCTGATGTCAACAACAACAGTACAGCAGGCATCGCACCAAAAAGAATGGCCTCACCCACATGTGCTTCTCCAGTGCACACTATGTCAGGCAGGTCAGTACACATAGCAAATTTGCAAATGTTCATGCCCGGCGTATGTAGTGGCGCAGTGTACACGGCCCATGCCAGCCGGTCAACGCTTGCCTGGCACCAGCATGGGTGTAGTCACACCGTTTTTGACAATGCGGCAAGAGGATTAAAATGCTTCTGACATAAGCTGTGTGGTCAGTCCTGCAGTACTGCGTATTGTGCGCACATGTAGCAGTGGCAGGATGAAATCAAAGCGAGCATTCCAGCCCAGGTGTTGTGCTCATTGCTGTTGCCTACACTCTCACCAGTCTATGGCCAAATTCCTCTGCAGCTAGCAAACCATCCAATCCTGATAACTGAGGCTCCTAGAGCGCCTCGCCGTCAACACGTGTGCGGTTACTTGCGCTTGGCAGCCTGCTCCATGTCCCGCTTAACCTGATCAGCCTGCTTCTGGGCCGCCTTGGAGGCCTCCTTAGCCTTGTCCGCCAGCGTCTGGGTGGCATCAGATGCCGCGTCCGTCACGTCCGCAGCACGCTCGCCCACCCACGAGCCAGCGTCGTTGGCGTTCTTCTCTACGGTGTGACCCACATCCCTGCAGAAAAATGCAAGCGTGTGATGATGATGATCTGGAGCACTCCAGAGTAACACATACACGCATTTAGCATACACCACAGTACGGCGATTGCAGCAGGCAGTATCCTTTTAATGCGCCTGGAATGCAGCAAAGTGCATCAGTCCTGCCATTATGTGCACTGCAGACATGAATGTTCACCGCCAGAGTGCACTCACTTGGCGGTCTCCTGGACGTCGTCGCCGAGGTTGCCGGTGGCATTCTTGATAGACCTGCATGCAAGGAGTAGCAATGTACCAGAAAGATGTCAATAATGTCAATGTGTGTGCACTTCATGCTGCTATGAAGTCCATGCCACATCATCGCACGGCTATGGCACCATGCCAGACCATGCCCATGCGATCATGCAAACAAGCCCAAGCTGATGCGCATACCCCGACACCTGCCCAAACCCACATATGCACTTATACATGCCCATGTTTAAACCCTCAAGTCAGCGCTCAGGACGCTGCATGACCATACACAACATCCTGCCCATCAATAGCATACCGATTCAGCAGCGTGCTGTTACACAGCACGCTGCTGTGGCCACACAGGCCATGAGCCTTGCACAAGCATGCAGACAGTCAGCACACACGTACTTCGACACGCCCACAACGCCATCGTACAGAGCCTCCCCGGCAACCACCGTCGCATCGTAGACGGCATCCACGCCTCCCCTCACAACCGAGCTGGTGGCGCCGGCAGCGGATTTGGCCGCGTCGACCGCAGAGCCCGCGGCAGAGTCAACAGCGCGGCCGGCAGCAGCCAGGCTCTCCTGAGGAACAGCAGGCGCAGCCACAAGCGGTAGCAAGAACATGGAGGTGTCCATGCTGTACCAGCATCCAGTATCACACACTCAGGGGATGCAAGGGATGCATGTTCAAGGTAGCCTCCGAGCACCAACGCAGATCAATGAATGCAAATATGGGCTCAGCAATGGTTTACTACTCGGGCGGCGCATTGCTGAGTTGCCTACGTGCTGCTTAAGCCACAGCTAACAGCTGTCACTGCACATGTGTTGGTTGCCCTTCCCCAGCACATACCGCAATTCAATACATGGTGCTGTGTGAGGTGCAGCACCGTACGTTAGTACAGTGTCCAACGCAAGGCGGAAAGTTCACAGCTGGCTGCATGGAGAGCCTTGGTACAATACACACAACGCTTAGCGCACCTGTGTCCTGTGCTCAGCGCTTTCCTTGATCGACTTGGCCAAGTCCGCAGCCCGCTCGGTCTGCATTAAGGAACCACACCGCACAGGAGCAGCAGTCAGCAAGGGCGCTCTACCCAAGCAGGGTTGGCAGTGCCTCAACAGCAGGGGCCACTGGCGCATGCAGGATTACGGTTGAACTACAACCGCTAAAGCGGTGGGGTGAGTAATCGCCACTGCGAGGCGTAGTGGAGAGCCTACAACGCGTCCTGCTCACCTCAGTCGACCGGCAGACAACCGGCCTGACCGGGCGCTGTGCTTGGCACCTCGCTGGCGTCCTCAAAGGGAGCGCAGTGCGAGTGCTAGACTTGGTCAAAAGGGCCTGGCGGTGCATCATCTTTGCTTGGACGTTGAAGTTGTTAGTGTGCTGGGCAAGGTCGTGTAAGGTGGGATATTGTTTGGAGCAGCGAAAACTGTATGAAAGTCTGTGGTGTCGGTCGACGTCCATATATGTTTTGTTCACTGGGACGACTATGTGGAGCCGGAGATGAGGGCTTTGGAGTTCAGCAGTTAACGCCAGGCGAAGAGTTGGTCTGGAGGTCAAGCAGTGTTGCAAGCTGCCTTCAGACTCTGATACCAACTCTAGTTCAACCTACAACAGCAAACGCACTACTGATGCTCTGACTCACCACCGCGTGGCAAAGCAGCTGCGTTGCTGCCCGTTTGCTGCCCGCTACCCGGTGCGGTACGTTGGGACGGCGGCAAGCAGCAAAAAGATAGTGCAAAGGCAGGGCAACGGCAGGTCAATCTTTTTGTCCTGCCTTTGCACTGTGTATGTGGCACTTCCTTTGCACTGTGCTTGTCAACTCTTTGGCTCACAGCTCGAGGCCTGCACGCCGCACATCACGGTGTTGCACCAGTCAGCACAGCCCTCGTGAGGAGCTGGACGGTGCAAGCGCCAGAGTGCTGCCCAAAAGTGTCCAAAACCTTCAAGGTGGACTGCGGCGCGGACCGACACCTGTGGTTCCTGGATGCAAGGCATCACGGCCCTTTGGCGCGTGTATGTTTCAGGTGACCGCTAAACCCTTCAGGCCAGAGCCCCACACGAGAGAGTGCCAAAGCACCCTGGGCTGGCATACGTATGCGAAGCCGCAGCAATTGGCTGCAGCTCTGCATGCACCTGAACAGTGCATAAACAGCTTAGCGGTGCCGCAGTATTGCCGCCTGCCTCAGGCCAGCGCGTTTGGGCCGGGGGAAGGGGGGAACGGGGGAGATTTGAGATCTCAGCTGGCACCCCACCGGCCATGCATGCATGCTGATGACCTGCCGGTTTGAATTCTTAGGGAATCGATGCATCGGGACATCCTGGCTGGGGCATGCTGGGTGAGTGGTGAAGAGGCGTACCGACGATGCTACGGCGCTGCTGTGCTTTGTAAACTGTAACTCTGCTGTACACGCCGCTGCGTCGCATGCGTTGGCAGCTGCCCAGTGGCCCCACCACCTTCTGAGCCGGCAAGGTGCAGGTGCACTGAGCGCACTTGTCCATCCAGCAATACGTTTCCTGCAATATCGTATGTATATACCGTTGATTAAAGGGGGGTCAGTATCATAGCGTACCGTGGATTGCCTGCAAGCGCGCTCGCTGTCCACACCCTGCATTTGAGTGTGGCGACACCCACCAGCACACACCATTCCACTGCAGATTTGCCGGTCCTGCAAGCGAGATGATACGCAGGAGCAGACTGGCGTGCATGCAGCCAATGTGGTGGGTAGCAGACTGGAGTTCACACAACTGGTGTGTTGTGCACGCAACTATTCAGGCAGCAGCGACAATCAAGGCAGCAGCGGACACCGTTACCACCTTTCCATGGTGCACGCCCCTCCCGCCTCCCCGCCACACACACAATACAAAATGCTCCTGGGCCTCAGGGACCATTCTCTCCTCTTTCCGTTTTCCCGTTCCCCCGGTTGGCCAAGGCAGGCACAGCCTACGACAGCGCATAGCCATAACCCGGGGCCTGAAGGTGTTGCAGCAACAAGGCTTGGGTCGGCAAAAATCTGTGTCTGCCATGCTGTACAGTATGCTTGGAGCAAAGCAAGTATTCTGGTGTGCTGTACGCATTGCTGTATGTGGCAAGCTCAAACTTTGGGTGCGCACGCTCCACTGTGACATGGGGAAAGGGGAAACAAGGGAAGGAACGGACCGCAAAGTGAGGAGCGCACTACCGTTACTGTACTTACAGTGCACTCAGGGTCCGAGGTGTGCAATCCAGTTGCCTGACAAACGCGTATTGTGTTGGCTGGTCCTCGACTGTGGTGCGTCGCACAGAATTGGATGGTGCCTGCCATGCATGTGTGATGGCAGGCACCGACCATAAACAAGTGTGCAAAGCACTCTGGAGCATGCCGTGTGCATGGCTCTGTCTTCACAGGCTGCTCACACCATCGAAAGCAGAGCATTACAGCGAGCAGGTGGGCGGCAGGCAGCCAACAATTGCTCTCTGCACTGTGCTGATGTGCTGCACTGAGCCCCTATGGCCCTCTGGCACGCCAAGTGCCTAGGCTGGTGAGCCTCTTCTGGTCGTCTGGTCCCCATCTGGGGCAAAGAACTTGCCTACTGTAACATTCCATTTCAAGCGCAGGTCGTGCGTTCAGCTGGCGTACGTGCACGACTGAGCATATGTCACAGAGGGTGAATGGTGAACGGCGAACTTGCAGATTGGTTTTGTTGCATGGGGGACCTGATGTGTCGCAATGACGGTGTGTTTGGAGTGCAGGGCTGTATGTACCGCATGTATGGGTCGCGGCCGTGCCCCGAAACCGCGCGTCCGTCTTGCGGAGAGCGGTGGCAAGCATGCAGCAACTGCAGCAGCTCTGCAGCGTCTCAGGCGGCTGAGTGTGCAAATCCACATGCTCACACTGTCGGCACCGATCCAGCCATGCAGTCGATCAGGCAAGCGTTGCTTCCGAATGCATCGCTTGAATGCAAAGCTAGGAGATAAAGTTCGCCAGCACGCTGACTTTGAAGCACTTGTACAGGGCGATTGGTATGCAAAGACACCGCTGCTTGTTAGGCGAAGCACGTTACAGGATGCCATAAGCTGCTTGTGCGGTCCGACGTGCAAGTTGAGCACGCGTCGGACGGTCGGAAGGCAGGATGGGCAACGTACTCGCGCAGCCCGCTCGGATACCCCAGGACCCTCTAGCGGACCTTCCAAACGTTGTGCTCAAGGAGACCCTTGGTAAGAGTGCACGGGGGACGCGAAAATGCAGTGCACGCACTGCACCTGGCACCCACGACAACCTTCGTCAGCCAGTCGCACCAGAGACGCTTGTGGTCGTCTGCATGGCTTGCCTGCACAGGTGGTGGACGCTTTTTGAAGACCCTTCTGTGCTTGCATGATGAGGGAGGCCTGGTCGTTGTCAAGGTGGGGCTCCATTTGTGAAGCTGAAGCTGCCTTTCGCCTGAGTTTTGGGGTCGGCTGTACCCCTGGCTAATGCCACAGGCCCTTGCTGCTCTGCATGGCCGAACATGTACTCAGCTTTCAGGTTTGCGACGCACGCTCGGGAGGACTCAAAACGTCGCCTTGCGCTTCTGTCGCTCAACAGGTGTATCACAAGCGCCCTGACTCACCGTCGTTTGAGCCTTTCAAGCAGCAGCTTGCGATCCTCAAGTAAGGCAAACCTCAACGCTACTCACTGACCAGGGGCAGAGTGGTGTGGTTCCACTCCGTTCAGGCGCTGACCAGTAGGGTTTGCAGGCGGTCGAGACGCAACTGGGAAAGTGCAAGCACTAGTGCGGTGCTTGTACTTGTCGGTGACAGCGCAGTGCCAGTGAAACCACTGTATCACAGCGTGAGCTCCGTGCCTCTCAAACAGCGGAATATGTCGCGGTGCAGCGGGCAATTCGCAATCCCTGCAACAAGGGCACGTTCGACTTGCACCAGCAAATTATTTTGCACCTACACAAACAAGGCCTGACATACCCTGCAACTCATGTGCACGCTGCAACGCTGTTTGCCCTGGCCTCCTTTGCCACACGCAGGGAAAAGCTCGCCAGGCTCGATTGTGCGCACTGCTGGCCTTGGCAGGCGTGGGCCGAGAGCGCGACCTCCGCGTATCTCCTAAGGCAGCACCTTGCGCAGAACCTGTACGACCGCCTCTCCACACGCCCCTTCCTATGTGGCCTGGAGAAGGTGCGGACATGCCTGCATGCACCGGCACGAGCGATGCACACACCGCCACAAAGCAAGTTGAGTGCGGCACCAAGCTGCTCATCCAGACAAGCTGCTCCCATGCGCTTTCCCAGTTGTTTATTTCTGTTTGCTGTCGTTTGTCCTTCATAACGCATAAGGGACGCACCACGTGTAGCTTGGGTCCGGCGCGCGCCGCACACACACATCAGTCGCATGTTTCATTGTTC